>JAQFXW010000300.1:0-20404 GCA_034693945.1 Dendrobaena attemsi | reverse complement strand
CTGACCCTAACCCAGGTAACCCTAACGCAAAAACCACAAGAAAGAGACCCGAAATCTGTAAAATTGTGGTGAATGACAGGTCATCAGCTGTTTTGGCGACTTGCAGAGCAAACATTTCTGAACCCCCCCTTGAAATCAGTTTCTGGCTACGCCTCTGGGTATGATAATATTTGAAGTCTTAGGATGACCTTTTATGTTGCAGAAATTGTGTAGGCTCTGTTCTCTGAGATTTCTTGGAATGTGTATTGTGTATAACTGAAAATTTTACAGTAACTCATCACCATCATCACCATCATAATCATCATTGGTTCTTCACGCACGCCATTTGGTGGCGATGGGTAGGAATAAATGATCTTCACTGTCCTCGGTCGTTGGTCAAGTCACTCGCTCACCTGAGGGTTAAACACATAATGCACACATAGTAGTAACCTTGATCAAGTCCTTTACTCACAATTGCAGGTGGCTCTTCAGGGTGTGAACTCTGACACACATCTGGGCTGTAGTCGGACCGCCTCTGAATAGTAGTGGAGTTGAAGGGGTGGTATAGAAATGTGTGAATAAATGAATAAAAAAGTGGAGATGTTAACCATTAAACTCTGTATACCAGTGCACTTCGATTACAGTTAGCTACATTGGGTTCGATTCAGACCTGAGCCACCGCGTAGGGACCTTGAGCAAGTCCTTCACTTACAGGCTACAGTTGCTCGTGGTGCTTCGGCATGAAAACTGCGACACTCCTTCGGGCTGTAGTCGGGACCGCCTCTGAGTAATAGTTGACTTGGAAGGCGTGGTAGAAAATGCTTAAATAAAGTAAAAAAATAAGAATTTCTAATCGATTAGCGTTGATCATTTTACCTTTGGAGCCAGATTAGTTTATCAATTAGAATCTGATTTATAATAATCAAGGCAGCGGATATCGATTAGAATAGACTCATGAGCTGTTTGCCTTACGATCGATTCACACGATTATTCAGGTTGAAACTGTTTTCAATATTGCATCATTTCTTATTGACATTTTGATATAATATACGGCTTGCACTCTCTGCATGATGCAATGATGTTTTTTTGAGAACGTTTGTCTCACATATTAAGAGATAGATTATTTGCTTTCATTTATTTGAAACTTTTTTATGTGTGTGTGTATGCGTGTATTTCTATACCGCCTCTTACAGTCCTCTACTATTCAGATCGGTCCAGACTACAGACCGAAGGTGTGTCGGAGTTTACACACTGAAGCGCTCCAGCAATTGTGAGTGAAGGACTTGCTAAAGGTCCTTACGCAGTGGGTGGGATTCGAACCCACAACCTTTCGGCTGCGAGGCGGCAACCTTCACCACTACTCTACGGCGTCCCATAATTGAGGACAAACAGTTGAAGGAGACAGTAGACGCCTGACAGATGATGATAATTGAAGACAATAACACATCGAGCAACCATAAAAAATTCAGAGTCTTTAATGACTGACGTTGATTGCAATTAAGACTAATAGCTTTCGGTGGGTATGACGTCAAAGATGTTCGCACAAATTCCATTATTATTTATCATCACAACAGACTGCTGTTCGTCGGTCAGCGCACCCAACCAACACTCTCAAACCACTTCGACATGAAATGGCTTTAATCTAAATGTCGCACGTAAGCAAGTGGCTGAATAATATTTCTGGGCGATAAAAGATAAAAGTAGGCAATTATTAGCAGCATACGTGTTCCTCTAAATCTTACTGATTGAGTTTGGCAACAGGACATAACCTTTGTGCAGGGATTACAGTTCTTGAAGCTAGTATCAAATTGTTACCAAATATGAAACATGGATTCCATAAATACAGACATACACAGCTACATGTTTATTCATACGTAGGCCTATACATACGCATACAAATGTATGTATATTATGCATACATAGGCCTATATACGTAATACTGAGTATTATACTTAAGTGAACATAATTACACCTCAAGCGAATTTTTGTAACGGATTCTACTTTAATTCTATCCGTCTATGTTCTAGGATGCGGTGTGTCATCCTTTTATCAATAAACGAATATAAATATTATAATTATATACATTACATACATACATACATACATGCAAATATTCATACATACATACATACATTCATAACCATATTCCATATAATACATACACACATTGTATTGTATTCTATTCAATCTATAGATGTCTAAAGCTCCTCCTTCAGTGCGACTTAATCAGAAGCGCTCCCAGTGCGTTTGGCCCCGTGGGCAAAGATAAGTTTTAAGAGAGCAGTCAGAAGCAGTAGCACTGCCCGTTAAGATCGCAGAACGAGTCAATGAAGGAAGGTCATTCCACAGCACAGGACCAACAGATGCATAGGAACAATGCTGGTAGTACATGTAGCTGTTCTAGAACGAGGCACCAGAAGGTCATTGTGGTCTAGCGTGCGGAGAGGGCGATCAGAAGCAGCCAAAATCGGACTCAGAATCAGGTCACAGAAATAACGTGGAGCTTGACCAAGAACAGCCCTGTAGGTAAGAGACAGCATTTTAAACTGAATGCGGGCAGTAAGAGGAAGCCAATGAGCTGATGTGTCATGAATTTGGAGATGTGAGCGAAACGTGAAAGTCGAGCATTCAAACGGGCAGTTGCGTTTAAAACCGATTGCAATCGAGACAGGGCGCATTTTCGAGAGACCAACAAGTAGGGACCTAAGGAATTGCAGTAAACAATCCTAGAACAAACTAAAGCATGGTAGTGAAAGTCGAAGAAGGAGCAAATCGTCTGACTGCACTGAAAAGCTGCAGGTGATAGAAGCTCGACCCAGACAGACTAGACACATGCTCAGTGAACGAAAGAATACTATCAAGAGTAACTCCTAAGTTTCGAACACTAGTTGAGAAAGTTAAGAAACGTAGGCGCTCAGCAAGTATGTATGTATGTATGTATGTATGTATGTATGTATGTATGTATGTGTGTGTGTATTTCTATACCGCCTCTTACAGTCCACTAGTATTCAGCTGCGGTCCCGACTGCCGCCCGAAGGTCTGTCTGAGTTTTACAAGCCGAAGCGCTTCAGCAATTTCGAGTGAAAAACTTGCTAACTTGTGGGTGGGATTCGAACCCGCAACCCTTCGGTTGCAAGGCGGCGACCTTCACTACTATACTACCACGTCCCACAGTAGTGAAGTATAGTCAAGGTTAAGAAGCTGTTGGCGGGTGCCAAACCAGATCAGATGCGTCTTATTGAGGAATTGAGTGAGAGGCGATTTGAGGACATCCAACAGTTCAAGTCATGGGTAAGAAACTCCGTTGATTGACACAGAGAGAGTTGATGTCTATAATTATATGCAATGTCATATACACATGGTATTACATATTATAGTTTTACATACATACATACAAACATACATACATACATACATACATACATACACACATACATAAATACATACATGCATTCATACATCCATCCATACATGTATAGTTGTATACATGACGTTAATGCTGCTGGAGAGGTCACTGACGGTCGGCTCCAGATGTCATTTCCCAAGGGGCGTCGACCGATGAGGTCACGTGGGCGTGTATAAAAAATCTTCCAGGAAATGCAAAGAACGATTCCCACAAGTAGCCGTTTATTGCGCATATTGGGCTCGTCTTCTCTTTTTATGGTCGCGAGTGTGAACTTCATGGTACGACATGGCAATAACTTCCGAATTCCACGTATCATCTTTCAACGCAACGCCCAGTAGTCCCACTCCCGTTTTCCATTTTAAGAAATCCCAAGATTTTGGTAAAACAATATCACAAGATCCAACTAATAATTGCAATTCACACTGAAAATGAAGTAATACTGTTATCATTGCATATTAACTCTAGCCTGTACCTTTGTACTGATCAAACACTTCAGCCTTTTGTAAGAATCAAAAGATTGCTCTGAGGCATCCCAAATCTATTCCCGAATTCAAAAGGTCTTGGGAAATTTCACAAGCAGTGGGATCGTTTAACCCACGCCGCATTACAGCAGCCTTTGGCGTGATTTGTTGCCAACTAAACTGACATTGTACACGCTTAACTGTTCCAATTTATAGTGCCAATGAATCTGCTGCGGAGATTCCATTCCTGGGAGGATGCCGTTCTGAATACTGGCTGGACTCTTACAGCTCGTCTTTGACATTAATAGTAGTAACCCGTTGTTTAATGAGCCAGACAGCAAACGATCAGATAACAGCACCAAACAAGACGCCATATTGGAAATTCGTTCATGTGTCGCATAAATTTTACGCTAACGATGACAAAAAGCTTTTTTGCTCACCCACTTGGTGGCGCTCCTGAACTATAGAGGCCGTTTATGTTCAGTCAAGCAGATTACGACAGTGTGTGTCTAATTAGGCCTACATCTTGGAATTCTTTAGAGCACATCGTTTAACAAAATAATTATTATTTCATTTTATTTGCTCCTGGTTAATACAGCGCGTGTGGGATAACGTACGCACGAATTGACTTTCTAGATTGGAATTCTACCTGAGCCTTAAGGAAATGTCTGATCATAAGCTAAAACGTTGAATGGTCGAGATAATTAAAGAGCAGAGTAAGGAGGGGAATCAAGCAAATGAGAGAAAAAAGATCAAGGCAAAGAATTTGCTAGAAAAATTGGCATACGCGCAGTAACACTCACGATGACACTCAGAGGAACATACAATGTCGTTCAAACATACGTACAGAGATGCCTGCGAGAGGATAGGAAGATATCTGAAGGCGCGTCGGAGTAAGACGCGGATGAATGTCTAATTTTTTCAGATTAATCTGTCAGTGTCTTCTTGAGAATATCTATCAATTCAATGGCAAACAGGCATCGACGAATCAACAGCCGCAATTAGTTGAAATTACACCGATTCATCTGTGCACACTTTCATCAGCGTAATAGGCCTAATATGTCAAACTGTGCACACTTTTATAAGCCTAATGTATCATCGGGTACTAATAGATTTATTGACTAAATATGTTTACCTTGTATTATAATTATTTATTATATGCATTATTGTTAGTATATTGATGCGAAAAAGGCTTTTGTCCTTGTCCGTTCTCTTTATATTTCATTCCTCTATATAGGCCTATAGAGGGTGATTGTCGAGTGTTCATAGTTCACGTGCGACTCTATAAGTAGGCCTATATCTATAGTCTCCACAAAGGTACTATAATGTGCAACTAGAATATGAAAGTACCACTTATTATAGTCTTAATATAATATATGTATATTATTTTATTTACAAAATATTTGATAAATGGTAACACAGAATCATATTAGGCCTACAGCATGCGTGCATACATGTAGCCTATGTACACCGATTAAACCTAGTAGGCCCTATCCATTTGCGTGACGGATTTTGGTTAGAAAAAGTGTGCTTACGTAGACACATAGATTCTAATAATTATTATTGGGTCTATACAATTATATACTATAGTTCATTTTGATTACCTCACAAAATCTACATCTAGACTGCATTCTAGCTCGAACAGTTAAAACACTAAAAGAGTCAATTTAATAAACGAATATTTATTCATAATTTATTTTATTTATTTATTGGAAAATCCTATTGAATGTAGGTCTAATTCAACTAAAGTCAGATTAGGTCACGCTTCTGCCTTAGTCAGTTTTCTTCAGACCAATGGCTTTTAATGGCATTTCGAAAAGATAAGCAAAAAGTCATTAATAATGATAATTTTATAACCAATTGTAGTAGAGAAACATTCTAGAGTTTCAGCGAATGTCACACAGAATACGGCGAAGCTGTACGAAATATAACCTGGCGTCAAATCTGCACAAAATCTCATTTCCCACTAAACCATATACATGTACGTGTGCAAGGACCTGCTGGTGCAGAGTGCAGACTGCGATTTATGGAGCATATAGGGCCTATTATTCACTTGTTAGTAACTTTCATAGTAAGCTGACAACTTCATAGACAGGCTGAGAGAAATTGAGTCGCTTGTTTGCTTTTCCTCACTGACGGTTATTTAAACAGTAATATCCGTCTTCCATTCTTCCGTCCTTTTCTCTTCTCTTCTTTACTCTGCCCTTCCCTCATATCCTTTCTACACTTTCGTTTCTCCTGCCTTCCTTCCTGTCCTCATCCCTGCCTCCTGCCTCCTTTTCCGGAACAACGCTATGTCTATAGCATGTCTCTGTCTCTGCCTCTGTCCAACCTGCCTGTGTCATTGTGTCTGCCTCTGTTAGTTTTCGTCTCACGACCAGATGATTACTACAGGTGATCCGTTCTGATCATTCTGATGACGGCCGTTTTCATCGATCAGAATACTTTCGTTCCCTTAAACTGTCTCCACCTTTCCTTGCCTCTCTGACTCTTAAATTTGTCTCTGTATCTGTCCTTATCTCTGTCTCTAAACGTTTGTCTCTCTTTGTAAATTTTCTTCTGTCTGTTTCGAAATCCATAACAGCGTACTAAAGACAACATTTCCGTTATGAAACTTCAACCGCATTTAAGTCTACCAACTTCTTCCTTCCATTCTTCTTTCCTTCCGTCCGACCACAATTCTTGCCGTCTTTCTTAAAATCCTATATCGCGATTTCTTCCTTGCTTCAATTCTTCCTTCCTTCCTTCGTTTATACCCCCTCTATCGATCGTTGTTTTCTTTCCTTCTTCGTAAACCTCATTTCTTCCTTACAGCCTCTTTTCCTTACTTTTCCTTCCATTCTGCCTATAGGCCTACCTGCATAGGCGTAATTTGTGGGGGTACAAGGGGTACATGTACCCCCCACTTTTTGAAGTGGGGGGTACTGTACCCCCCACTTTTTCAAACAAAAGATAAAAAAAACGTCATTCCATATTGTTTAATTGGATTTTTTTTATCTTTCTAATGTAGAATATGCCACAAAAGTAGCAATTTTATTGTATCCAACTTTTTATACAAAAGTAAATTTGGAGAAAACATTGTACCCCCCACTTTTTAGACCAAAGTAATCTTGGAGAATAAATTTGTACCCCCCACTTTTCAGACCAAAGTTACGCCCCTGCCTACTTGTTGAAGTGGTTTGGTTTCCAGAGTTTAACGACGTTTCCAATCTACTCGGCATAATAATGTGCAAGTCGTTTGAAAGAATTATACATAGGCCTACCGCTATACCTCTATTTCTGACCAACAATCCATTACTTCAAGTCGACGACGTCGATCAAGTCGATCGTAGATTTGTCAAGTCAATCGAGTCGTAGGCAGGTCGACTAGTCGACAAAGTCGATCGTCGGCGGAGCCAAGTCGATCGTGGCATGTTGACTCGGTCGACTATACGGGGTATATTAGGCCTATACAAACTGATGCAGTTATATTAAAACGTTGTCGCGTTCAATTTCCCAGCTGATATATCATGGTTTGTGTTGGTAAGTTAATGTTAGTTAATTATGTTTTCACAACGGTTCTTAAAACGCATAATTAATACACGAGCCTACACGGCCTACAGGATTGATGGAAGGCCAGCCAGAATTGCAGTAGTCCAGACGGGTCATGATGAAAGAATGTACTAATGTGGTGGCCGCCTCGTGCGACAGATTGCGTCGTATTACTCTGATCTGGCGCAGTTGGTAGGCCCGCCATCATCGCTGACTCTTCGGCCTTAATCTTCGTCTGATTTTGACCTGGCACAATTAATGAGGTTGGTTATTACAAACTTGATCTTTACTAGAAGCGGCGGATCTAGAAATTCAGTAAGGGGGTCCAACAATTTCGCAACTCATCTTCCAAAAAAGTAATGTTATTAGGTCATCAATCACACATTTTCTTATTTCCTGGATAAAAATACGTTACGGCTAATTTGGGGTAAGCATTAAAGTTAGGATTTTCAAGACCTTAAAGAGAACATTCGTGCGCGAGCGTGAATTTTCTTTACCTCTTTTAATACTATATCATGTGACACACGCACGGTGTTTGGACGCCGCGGTAATTTGTTTTGGGGTCTATGGACGAATCGTTAATTTATTCACAAATTATGGGCGACGCCCATAATTTGTGAATGCGTATAACTAACAACAAGCGACTATCGGTCTTTGCTCTAAACAAATGTCAGCACCGTGCGCATTGCGCATACACTATTTATAGCTCAATAGTAAACTAGAAAATGTCTGCAGTCTAACAAACAATTTGATATAAAATAGAAAATAGGCTACTTGTTTAAGTTGTTTCATTCTTTTGGATTTCATTTTAATTTATTATTAATTTTAAATGGGTTAGCGTTGAAATTAGGGTTAGGTTTACGGAATGAATTAGGGTTAGGTTTACGGAATGAATTAGGGTTAGGGTTATGGCTAAGGGGGGGCCCGGGCCCCCCTCCCGGGCACCCCGCTGGATCCGCCACTGGCCTTATACTGTGTTAAGGTTGAAGTTTCGTAAAGTAATTCTCACATCAAAAGTGCCCCGTATCTATATAGTAAAGATGGATGAGACGAACTGCATTATTCATTGTTGTCTTCTGGTCACTTAACCGTCTCTGAGTGACTCTATAGGCCTACAAAGAAGTTGTAAGGGACATATATGTAGAATGACTACGCGTATTGTCCTTACATGTGACTCTGGAGTCTCGACCAACGATAAAAAAAACTTCTTCGTTGAATTGCACTCAGTGCATACACGTGAATGCATTGCTTTATTCGTCCACAAATGCATTTTTAATGCGCATTCCTGCACTTTTAATGCACCACCTATGTATTGCGACGACTGGTATTCCTGGAAATGTTAGTGTTCGAGAGCAGTGTGATGAAAGGCCAGAAAGTGGTGCAGGTTAAGCCGTAATCCATTCGTGTTATAACTCTTTCCCGCAACTGTCTGTCCGTCAATATACTAGCCTCGACTTTACACTGTGTCCGGAAAAATGTCAAACCACTAAAAGATTTTGTTGGAAAACTGTAGTAGATAATAACCGATTTCAAACAATTCAATACTTACCAAACCATTTGGGAAATAGTGCAGAAGAAGGTATTCAAGGAAAAGGTCAGAAACATTGATGAACTCGTCCTTGAATGAATTGTAAATGCTTGGGATAAATTTGATGAGAACTGGTCGTCGTCGATCCAGCAATTAGTCAGTCAGTGGCTTGTAGGTCTCGTATAGCTTATGTTGAAGACAATAAGGGACGACTGCAGCAGAGGAGACATGTGCAGCCTATTCGATGGACCTGTGAGACCAGGAATAGATGAGAGGCAGGGAAACAGAAGTCTAGGAAAAAGATCCCACTTGAAGAATTAGCATGCGAGCTAAAATATCATACGGAATAGAGTCTATATAGAAACGCCTAATTGGCAAATAGCAATTATAGCACAGGCTAATGTGATGAATGATGCTAAACGGCTAACGATGGTGGCGGGGTTGATGGTGGCGGACTTGATGGTGGCGGGGTTGATGGTGGTGTTGATGGTGGTGTTGATGGAGGTGGTGGATGAAAAGAACAAGTACTATTAAATACGAAGAAGATGATGTGCCATTACAGATAACGACGATTTTCACTATGGCGCTCAAAGATTATCTTACAGATCAGGATTATGGCGATTTTTCAGATCACAAATTGACGAGGATTTGTTACGCATTTCTTCTAATATAATTATTTGTGACGAAATGCTCATACTCATATTAGGGCTGACATTACCTTTTCTCTGTCGGATGAGATCTTTTTTTCCTGCTGCTTGACTCTTTTCCAGACAGAAGTGACGCGATACACGCTCGTTATTTAGGTGGACAGGCTGAGGAGCAGAGGAGAGACAAACCCTCAATTTTCTAAGCACGAGAAGGAGCTTCTCCTGCTACGTCGACGTAGAATCCATTACGGAACGTCTGCGCCGCCGCTGCTGCTTCCAACGACCTGTCTCTCGACCGATGCTCGATGCCGCCTTTATACTACGAAGTCCGAGCGACGGAGCAGTGACTGCCGGGCAGAGAAAGAGACAGAGACAGAGAAAGAGAGAGAATGAGACAGAAACAGAGACAGTGACAGAGACAGAAACAGAAACAGAAATTGGGACTGAGACAGAGACAGTGACAGAGACTGAGACAGAGACTGAGGCAGAGACGAAACAGATAGAGAGCGTATGGGTTAGGCCGCCAGAGCCAGCAATGACAAGAGTATAGGCCTATGCGCAGCCAGACCTTTCAACGATGAGTAGGGCCTATGCTATGTACGAGCAGGCTTAGCAAAAGTTAGCATGCAGCAAGAGAGGAATCACCGCGAAAAGGAGGAGGAGGAGGTGGAGGAGGAGGAAGATGGGAAAAGAAGTAGGAGGAGTGGATATTTGCTACAGCTATAAACGAAGCGGTCGAGCGAAGCGCTGCCGGGGAACTGCAGACGCCAAACATTAGGCTGTGATGTATTCCGTGATAGTGTCTTCATTAACCGCCCAGAAGGAGACAGTTCCCCCTTCCAACTGCAATAACTCACCCGCCGTCGCTGCCCCTGCACCCGCCGTTGCCATCGTTCACCGGACTCTGACTATAGTAGTGTTGCGAGGTTTTCTTTGGCTACAAGAACCCGATCATTAATCGCTCATCGAGATCACCACTAGCATCATAACAGCTACGTAATGCTGTATTCAGTGTGTATTGTATGACGTGACGCCTCTGTTTTGATCGTTACAAATGCGCTTTAGTCCCTCTTACATGTATGCCGTGGAGACTAGAAGACATATAGCATTCTCGATTTCATTCGTCTATGATAGTTATCAAGTCTTGTTTTTAATTTTAACCCAATACAATAGGCCATGCAATGTTAACAAATTACGAAGTTATGAAGAAAGACATTTTCTTGACAGAATGAAGTGCATCTCATTGCTGCCGTCTCCTATCAGGATTACTCCAATTTGACATCTGCCGTTAAATTCTGTCATACGCAAAAGTTTGGTTTTCCAGAAATTCGCATAAGCATATATATACATTTCTCGCGTGACACTTGGAAGTGGGTATTACTTTCATCAAAATTGGCATTCTTTCCATACTGCAGCCAGTCGCTATGCTGCGAAATTATTAATTGTCATTCCTGTTGCGTTTGACTGTGCATACACCAAGATTTGGTCAGCGAGTTATCTAGAACTGCTGAACACGTGACTCTTTTCCAAACACTCACGGCTTGAACCATTTGACTCTCATAGCTAATTAATAATCGAAAATTCGATGCTGCTAACCCATTTATACAAGCTGCAAGAAATTTGGCCTCAATTCGCATTGGATTGCGCGTGAAACCATGCAGGGGTAAAAAAGAATCCATCAAAAATGAGCTTCATAAAGGGAGCAACAGAAGTTAGACTTCCACGAAAATAATTATCCTAGCCCCTCTATAATCGTAATCTCTAACCACTCGAGAACTAAGCGCAGGGTATCATTCAGGAGTTCTGCGCCGATCGAACTGGAAAATCCAAAGAGAAATCTGTGGTGTCCGGAGTCCAACATGTATTTCCATTGGGTCAGACGAGGCAGACTGGCAGAGCATTTATTACGGTTTATGTCAACTATATTGGCCCTGTCATGCAACTACGTAGGCCTATACACATCACATTTATTTTCGTTAGATAGAACGTCTAAAGTCGATAAGTCAGCGTGACTTGAGTTGATAAGTCGTTGTGGCTAGATATTTCCGGTTTAGAACCTCTGAAAATCATTACAGAGGGGAACAGGTATGTCTGGCACAACGCACTTGCTTGCTCGAGTCAGGAACCTCAAAAACGTCCGAAAGACACAGAACTCAGTCATAAAGTATAAACGTTTAGGAACACGGTTTGCGATAAATCAAGACACAGTTTGCAGAAGTTTCCGAAACATAATCTGTTCTAGGATAACGAAATGACAACTCTTGACAAAAGCCATAAATTTCTTTGAAGCATGCGACGCCCTAAAAAATTAATAATTTACTCGGCTGATTCGTTAGAACTGTATTTGCTTGAAATATGAAGGTAGCCTGCTACTGATGTCTTCTGTAAGAGGACGTTAAATTTCCTGTACACCACTTGATCGATGGTCGTGCCTTTTTCTTAAGACACGTCTCGCTGAATAAACTATCTCCGTTCACAGATTTCTGTAGATATGCTATGTTTGATTTAGTGCAAACTCGCAAGTAATGAGGCAGATTTATACCACCATAGCCTCTAGTGGGACGTGGTAGTGTAGTGGTGAAGGTCGCCGCCTTGCAATCGAAGGGTTGCAGGTTCAAATCCCAACCGCCGCGTAAGGACCTTAAGGAAGTCCTTCACAGGCTTCACTCACAATTGCTTAAAGCGATTCGGCGTGTTAACTCTGACACACCTCCAGGCTGTGATCGGGACCGCCTCTGAGTAGTAAATGGACTTGAAGGGGCGGTATAGAAATATGTTAATAAATAAAATAAATAAATAAAGTTTACTAAAGCACTTTGAGTAGTTGAAGTCGTTCGCACTTTATTTTCCGATATATCGGGGATATTTCTGCCTATAAGCAAAATAAAGCTGAGAAATAGGCCTGTATATCAGAAATAGTTTGAATCTGTAAATGCTGATGTAGCCGATCAGGGATTATATTTCCAGGTGGTAACGAATTCACAAAAAAAATTGGTTTATTACATAGAAAGTCTGCCATGAATGGCATCATATCTGCCGTGAATGGCATCGTATGCAGAAAGTGTTTTAGCATCTCTCTCTCTCTCATTCTGGCTGGAGAACGAGAGAGAAGCGGCGACTACGCTCTCCAGCGTCATTTGTGGAGATTTGAGACGACGGCTGGATGTATATGGTCTGGTTTACGGCCAGGAGCTCTGACCCGAGACACGACGGAGACGGTCGGTGAGGCCAGAAGAGTCGACACGCCTTCGTCGCATCACGTAAGGCTCCGACAAATTCAATCAAACAGAGCCGTCAGGTCATAACCCCTTCTTAATTTAAGCGTAACAGTATCGTCACCCAATTCGGCTCTTACTGGATGACGCCGGCTTGGCTGCCTGCCACATCATGCAAACAACACTCACGACAGTCGCCTTACAACGAGACGCAGAGACATAAAGCCGTCAGTCAGCCATGGAGAAATTTAACTGGATATGTCGTGAAATGCAAAACCTGGAACCACATCAGATAGCTTTATTCGAGACTTTGAAACTTTAATCTGACCATACATACAATGAAGTTACTCTAGAGATTGATTGTTCGTTTGTCTATATTTATCTCTTTTTGTTACTTCTTTTGTGGTCTTATTCAAGACTTTGCTCAATATCTATTTCTTTCTTCATTGATTCTATTCTTCTTTTCCTCTCCTTTTGTTATCTCCTATCAGTTATTGCTGTCCGTATGTCATTATACATATAACAATGTATCTCAGAATGATAATGATCTCACTGCCAATAGGCAGGTTCTGTGTCTTATGCCACCTGTGGCTGAGATGAGTGAAGTGATTTCTCTTTGCCTTCCTTGGAGACAATTATGAATCTGCAATTTGTCTAAGGTCGCTACGCAACGACTTATGTGGGATTCGAACCTGCGACACTTCGATCACAAGGCCCTGAACATCCACTTCGCCACATTGTTAGGGCCGGGCCAGCATTGGGGACTAAGAGCTAGTCAAACCGGTCCGTTCCTAACAGTCTGCCGATACGCTTCGGTGATCACGATGGAATGGTCTCCAGCGGTAAGCATGTGTGGGATTAGGCCTACACGATCTATAAAGGGAAGGTAGTCCGTAGCCGAAGGGGTATTGCCGTTTTGTCTTCTGTTTGCACAAGAATGAATCTACCGTTCGTGCATTTTTGGTCCTATGTGACTTTATACTTCTCGTGGTTGGCAATCATCGTTTGGGTACATTTTGGAAGCCCATTTCTTCTCGATTCCGATGTAGAAGTTCTTGTCGTTTGTCTTCGTGGCGCTTGCGTGTTAACTCTGAAATGCCTCCGGGCTGTAGTCGGGACCACTTGTGAGTAGTGGTGAACTTGAAGGGGCAGCATAGAGATGTGTGAATAAATAAACAAATATATTTAAAATATGTCCTGTTGTGTATTTGTGTAGGTGAAAAGACAAGATGAGCAAGGCGAGTGATAAGCGCCCTCGGAAGTCGTCGTCCGATGATGCTTCCAACCGAGTCGAGCGAAGTCGCCAGAGTGCGCGTGACTGCAGAGTACGCAAGAAGCTGAGGTACCAGTATCTTGAGGAGCTTGTTTCTTGTCGTGAGAAGGCTGTCTTTGCGCTTCGACAGGAGTTAGAAATGGTAAGTTGTCATCTTAATTTGTAGTAATGACATTAATTTTGTTGTTCTAATACTTTATCACAACTTCAATGCCAATTTTTAATATTTGAACTGTTTTTCAATGCTTAGCTATGAAGTTCATGCTAATATTCTAATTCTTGCTTTCAGCTTGTGTTCTACTAATCATTAAGGTTCTATGAAATTCATTCCAATATTCATATTCTTACTTTCTACAAGTTTGTGTTCTAATCCTTAAAGTTCTATGATATTAATTCTAATATTGTAACATAGTTATGATATGTATAAAAGGTAATCATTGGATGCAACTTCTAATTGCATTCCTCATTACAATATGCTATTGCAGGGGTTCTCAACCTGTGGTCCTCAGACCACCAGCGGTCTGCAGTCACCTGCCTGGTGGTCTGTGAGCAACACCTAAGAGTTCTAGGCTTTTAAATTAAAAATGTCAAAGCTGATAAATTTTGTAAATTTGTTTCTTTTTTTCAATGGGTACATTCACTAATTTATGACAAAATATTCTTCTTGTTTTTATTTGTTATACTTCTATACCACCTCTTCAAACCCACTACTACTCAGAGGCGGTTCTAACTACAGCCCAAAGGTGTGTCGGAGTTTACATGCCGTGGTAACGAAGGACTTGCTCAAGATTCCAATGCAATGGCTCGGGTCTGAATCAAACCCGCGACCCTTGCATCACGTCCCATAGAATGAATGTTATCAAATTTATTATAGAATTATTTGTTCTATTGCTATATAAAATTTGTAAATTCAAAGTATCGTCTAGTCACAATATTGCGCCATTCGTAAAAAAATTTCAGTGGTGGTCCGTGACCAGGACACAAAATTAAAGTTGTCGTTGAGCCTGAAAAGGTTGAGAATCGCTCTCTGTTCTATTGTACTAATCCTTCGTTACATGTTTTGTTTTAACATTCAACTCTTCTGGCATGTGTGTCATAGATGCGAATTTATTTATTCATATTATACTCTAGTGAATTTATGCACTTCATGCTAATTATGTACTGCATGCTTAGGACATTGAGGGGTTCATATAATGACCAATGACCATGCTTAGGGTTCACTATAAGTGAAGGGTTACTTTACTTATAGTGTACAAACTGTATTTTAATTGTGATTTTAATTGAGAAAATATATATCGCCTCTTGAAGAGAAACTCATTAGTGGTGCACCAGCGTAAAACAATGAGTCATTATTAAGCCATCATGGAGTCATTGTTCTTCATTGTTATATTTAGCCAATTGATACGATTACTGAATTTGTATGCTAGTTACTTATTTCAGGATATTTTCAATTGGTGCATAATGTATTTTGTACGGAGTTTATATACATATATATCTTGTTTTTCTTCTGTTTAGTTCAAACAGTGGTGCATTCAGATGGATGGTGGACTTATCTCTCCGGATTGTGTCTCCTATGTAACTCAGCTGAAACAGAAGTTGATCAGTCAAAACATTCTACCTCCAGACAATTTTCCGGCCATTGACAATTCTGCAAGTGTTGCGGTAGTCCCGACAGCGAGCGGCCAAGTTACAGCAACGCATGCACAGACAAATGTCGTAACTAGTTCAGGACTTCAGTCGCAGCTCATTACCTCGCCGTCTTCGGACTGCATCTCGTTGGCAATGGCCATGTCGGATGTCGACCAGCAAAACTATGCAGCGGCGACGGAAACACCGATCATGTCCGAAATTGAGCTTTATAATACATTGCTTAACTTGGCCCAAGTAGTTGGTGGATCAGGTGTCGATTCTGGAGCAGCAGATGATTCATTTGAGTTGGATTACCTAGATGATTTTTGTCTTTAAAGATTATTAATTTCAACTTATCTGTATAATACAAATAGATGCGCTTTTCGGTTGTTCCTTGCTGGAGCTCTTGGAATACCGTACATCTTGTTGAAACCATTTTTTAATATGATCTGAGTATTGGTGTTTTAACATGACCTTGTCACAACCATTATATGTGTCCTTGTGACCGTGAGCCTGTGTTACGGAGACTGTAGAAATGATGGCTGTTTTGACGTTCCGTTAAAAGACAAGTTTTCTGATTTATCCTTTTCTGAACCATTCAGTGTTGATGTGATCTTTTGTATTCAGAACCATGAAGTTTTGTTTTTATTGGCTAAACCAGCTGTCCTTATGAGAGCCGTCATTTGAACCAATTTCTCTTTATTATCTGATCCATTGTTGCAGTGCTGTCCAATGTGTGGCCTTAGGCTGAGTTTAAGTGACTGGCCTATTTCTGATATGCCCAACCATGCAGTTATTGCAACTTCTGAAGATTTAAAATCCAATGACGGCAGCAGTTACTGATTATGAACTGGTAATGAAATATTGAAATTTCAAGCACAATTCAAGGCTACATATCTCACTAAGTGTTTGAACCGTTTTTATGTATATTCTTTTTTGTACTGAACTATACAGCATGCCATACATGCAAGTATTCATTAAATCAATTTTATATTACACTTCATAGCAGTTAATAATTTTCAAGGACTTTGTTTCAATATGGGTGTGGTGAAAAATAGGTTGGATAGCACTGCATTATTGGACATGTTTACTCTTCTCAGAGTAGTGGTTTTATTTTGTAGTCCTGAGCCTATCAGCGAGTTTGTGGCATAGCTTTTTACCTATTTTTTGTACATTAAGCTAACTTGAAACCTTTAAAATATTTCATTTCATTGTCGCAATGTTTGTGTTCTTCTTTAACGTTGTGTATGTGCATCAGTATTTAATGTTGGCATTACCTTTACTGCAGACAACGTTGTACATTATGAGTTTTATGCTGTTTTAAATGAACTTTAATTAACTCTGTATGCTGTAGTTATCAGTATTATTTAAATAAAAGTGTCAGAAAAAATTTGAAAATTTCTGTAATATTTCTGCCGTATGCGTCAGGTGCATTTTTTAAAAATGATACGCAATTTAGATATCCATTTGTGTTACATATAAAATAAAAGTTGTGTTATCCACTGTGGGGTAAACTGGAAATAGTTGAAACTGATACAAGCCAATATTTAAGTAAATATACCTGATAATTGTAAAGTGTATCAATTATGCATGTTCCTGGGCATTTATGTAGTATTATTTAATATGTTATATATATAATATATATATATCTGTAAGTACATAATAATAAAATTGTGACTTTGGTGTTGAAAAAGGACAACTTGCATGTTCATTAGATCAATGGTTAGTGCCTGTTTCCTTATGAACACAATTTTCGGTTTCTTTGTTTAATGTATCCGGTGCTCTGTATTACTAAAAACAAACTTATAAATTTACTGCTTGCTGTGTTGAGGCCAAATTCTTTTATTGATGCATTGGGGAAGAAACAGGTTGAACTTTCATATGCAGCTGGTAGATAATTTTAAACAGAATGGATAAATTGTGAACAAAAGTGCTGTAATTCTTATTCTTACGTTCTGAAGGCATTTGACTGCATATTATGTAAATAATAAATATTGAATTAATTCATGCTCATATCACTCACTAATCACTATAAGTGGTTCCTTCTATGCCAGTGTAAAACACATGCACACACACACACACAACAACACAGAAACTTTGCCATAATTGTGTTAAGTATTTTGTACTCATCTCCAATTGCTTTGCTTAGATCTGTGATGGTCTGTGGGGAGCTGATGTGGCCTCTGCGGGCGGATTTGAATGAAATCAGGCAACGTTTCTGCGCTGCTTGCAATAGCTCTCTTCATTTTCAACTTGGTTTACTTTTAACAATATGATTACAATATTCAGTTCTGGGAATAGACACGTTACAAATCTTAATGCAGTTATCGGCCGTCAGTATATTTGTCGTTGCTTTTGAGTTTACTGATGCGGCCCTCGGATTCTAGAGTAATTTCAGTGGCTCAGAACATCAGCACTAGTTAAGATAGAGGCGCACGAGACGTAACAAGGTGCAACCATAGACTGGTAACTGTTGGGGTGCTGCAACTGGTACATGCCATGCACTTTACATCTTTAAAATTTCAAGATGGAATTTCATACTGTTACCAGTTTGTTTATCCGTTGATCCAATTTGTTGCAGTTTATAGACAGAGATAACATTTAGTGAATTGTCATATTTGAAGCATAGTTGGTGATGCGTCAATTATTATGTAATTTCTTAGGCGCCTTTTTGTTATGGTGCCATAGAAGTTGTCGCTATTATTATTATATTTGTATACAGAGACTGGTGAACTAGTTTAACATGTTAAACTAGAATTAACACTATATGGCGTTTGTTCCTAATGATAGCAGGACGGAGTTTTTGCGTATTTGATATGTCAATTAACAGACTTTAATTCCTATTTGAACTTGAATTGCTATTATTCACATAAAATTTTATGATTAATTAGCTGCTATACTGGTAATTGCATGAAAACTCTGAATGCATAGCCAAGTGTTCAAAGTACATTTTAATAAACACTTTCATGCAATTGTGGCTTTTGACATATTCTTTGCAGCATGCACAAGCTATCGTTTTCAAACTTCGACTTTAAGTCCTGATATGGGAGTACCCCGATGGTCAGTTTTGGTCATTCTGCATAAGACTTGGTGTAATGACCCGTTTCCCACTTGGGCTTCCAGTTTTCATCGGATTGATTCGTACAGCATAGAGATTCACAGTTGACGTAATGTAATGCAGCAAACTATTTATATAGTTCCTTTTCTTGGCAAGGCATTGGAGAACTGGAACGGAGCAACTCTCGGCATAAGCCAGAGACACTTGACGTCTGTAAATCATTCACCTGCACCATTTACACGAAAGTGGCAATTTGAAATGATACACAAGAAACCCTTAAGATTCATTACTATATTAGTAAATGGCAGTAATATATATATATATATTATATGAAATATGCATTTATATAGTGCTTCTTCAAGAAATCTCATCAGAGGCACTACCAACCTTTCTACAAAAACCACAATCAAATACTATGGAATTCCACTGCTTCTGAAAGGTGACAATACTTATGTTACAAATAGGGCTATTCTGGAATGAGGATCCACCAATCTCGTATTGCATTAGGACAACCAGTCATTCTATGTTAACTAATGGTCTCTGGCTGATGCTAAATAATGGTCTCTGGCTGATGCAAAATAATGGTCTCTGGCTGATACTAAATAATGGTCTCTGGCTGATGGTAAATAATGGTCTCTGGCTGATGGTAAATAATGGTCTCTGGCTGATGGTAAATAATGGTCTCTGGCTGATGCTAAATAATGGACTCTGGCTGATGCTAAATAATGGTCTCTGGCTGATGCTAAATAATGGTCTCTGGCTGATGCTAAGTAATAGTCTCTGGCTGATGCTAAATAATGGTCTCTGGCTGATGGTAAATAATGGTCTCTGGCTGATGCTAAATAATGGTCTCTGGTATTACACACAGTTAATTGGCAATTGTGTATATGCTGATTTTCACGTAATCTCTGACATGTGCATCTCTCTGTGCGACCAATAAATCACATGATGGACACAGGATCTGGACATAGGTTACTCAGTAGACCAATCCATGGGGTGGTCCAACACGTAGCTCCACTCTTGGACCAGCCACTTCAAACAGATTCTTCTCAGACGCAAACAAGTTATAGTATTTCCAGTTTCCGAACAGTAAAAATATAATGTTTTGCAAATAATGTGAAAATGGAAACTATACAAAACTTGTAAACAACGGAAATTCTACATATAAGCAGCACAGCAAAACAAACGATGCATAAACAGCTGCTACACACAATCAGCTACAACACAGTCGTCGTCTCCTACTCTAGAAATGAAAAGATTTTCCGTCTTTTATGCAATCTTCATTTATGCGAATGACTGGCTCCTCATTTCGCTTGACGGAATGGAACTGTTCGAATTCAGCCGTTCAAGTTCATCTGTGCTGCTGGTGCTGAGCATTGCTTCAGTTGAACCCGACATTGACCTCTTGCTTGGATCCTTCTCACTATTGGTAACAATTGATTATTGATAATTAATTCCTTAGAAATGTTCAATCAATCAATCAACTCTGTTTTAAACTGCAAAAGACATGACATAAAAGTTTAGATTAATATCATTATTATTTACAAACTCTCACCTTGGCATTACCCTCCACCATGACCTTACCATCACCACTCATATCAATATCATCCTAGAATCATGTGTATCCTCAATTTATGGTTTAAGAGTTTTGAGAGCACACGGCATACAATCAATTGG
>JAQFXW010000299.1:0-20423 GCA_034693945.1 Dendrobaena attemsi | reverse complement strand
AGCCCGAGATGTTAAATCTCTGAATGTCGGCAGACATCGGGTTCGTACTCGGAACCATGCAAACACACGGCCGACGCTGCCCCAATGTAGCTAACGACCAATTTATGGTTTTCGTATAATAATATTAGAATGGTTCAAGTATTAATTAGCTCCTCTTAGAACAGTTAAAGCAGGCTGCTGACCTGGATGTAAAAATATTTTTATAAACCTTCGCAGCTGGTCTAGACAGACAGCGTCTGAGATTTATGTGATGCAGATGTTAGCAGAACTATAATACGGCTTTTATTCAACTATAATAGGCTTAATATAGAATACGCGTCATGACTAGAATTACTGCTTAATGGGATGTAAGCTTATACGATGGTTGTAAATAAGACACGTCTATGTTACAAAATGCTGTAGTTTATTGTCTTCATACATTATAATTCATATTTCTTAGTCCTTTCATAATATGTGACCTCGGCCGAGAGAAGGTACGTACCACTTGTAGCTAATGGACTTATTGCCAGTTTCCAACACCTGATACTTTAAAGCATTCAAGGTAAAAATTTCAGCCTGGTTGCTCCAAAATTTATGCACCTACCGTCATTTACACATTAGAACTTGCAAAATAGCTGTATGTAAATAGGTACATATGTATGTATACATGTATGGATATAATACTTCAGCCTATTCAGTAACCTTCTGGTCATATTAATATAGCATGTGTAGACATATCCTGTGAAAAAAATGTACCCAAGATGTCTGTTCATCCATTGGATGAAAGAACCAAAACTCGACGATTATTCATGTCATGACCTAAGCGAAAACGTCATTTTCTACCTCTTCCAGAAAGAAACAAGTTGTACGTTCTATCAGCCGAGGTCACAATATCTATTCATTTATTCATCCATGGCCCATCTATACATCCTTACATCTATGATACAATTCATCCATCAATACACGAATTCATGTGTACATCCACATGATCAATTATTCATTCATTCAGTGAGCCTACATTCATCCAGTCGTCAGTTCAACCAACCATCAATTTACCAGTGGACTTGAATTAATTAATCCACGCATCAATCCATCTATAGATATCCAAATTATCCATCCATCCATCCATCCAACCTCCAATCATTTAATTCCTATCCATGTTGCAATTTATTCATTAGTATAAGGCTAACCATCTATTCATTCATTCATTTTCAGCGGCGAGTCCACATTCATTCATCCATTCATCTATTCATGTGTACATCCACATGATCAATTATTCATTCATTCAACCATTCATTCATCCATTTCTATCCAATATTTCATTAATACAGTGAGCCTACATTCATCCATTCATCGATCCATCTATCTATCCATCTCATATCTATCTATTCATCCATTCTTCCATCCATCCATCCTGTCACTATTACCAGACCTCCGTCTACATTCATTTAGTCATCCGTCTATTTATGGTCAATTCTGTTTGACTTATGGAGCATGCAGGTGTTCCTAAAATCTTCTTTATCCTCTATGCATTCATTCGTCCATCCATCCATCCATCCACCCGTCCATTCTTTCGTCTGTCTGTCTGTATGTTCATTTGTCTGTTCATTTGTCTGTTCCTTTGTCTGTTCCTTTGTCTGCCCGTGTTCAGCTGTTCGGCCACCCGATCCATCGATTTTTATGTCTTATAGCTTTTTTTTATAAATTAAATTGTTGTGATTCTGTCATAAAGCACAATCGTGTACGCTCATTTCCGACCGAATGACAGCCGACGACTGCAATGATTATTTCACTCTGTCCTCTTCCATGCATTGTGCTCTGAGCAACTGTAGCAGCGACAGAGAGATGCTGCACCTGCTCTATTAGCCAGATCTACAGAGCGTTTTCTGCGAGCTGATTGCAACTCCGAGATTTTCTAGACCAATTATTATAGATGCAGATTGAATTATTGGATTCGACTGAACCAGTTAAGACTGTCATAGGATTCAACTAAATACACGATTGAACGAGTACAGCTAATGACTGGAGAAGTGGAGAGTGTAGGTCCAACGACCATGTGCCTGGAACTGTATTTCTCTTGAACTATAAGGTTAGAGGTTATTTTTCTTTCTCCTCTGGATTTAATCTTTAATGACTATACTGTTTGTCAACCCTGTATAGGCTACGCCTACGATCTGATTTATTGGGTCGGGAGACTCCCTGTTGAGGTTAGGCCTACTCGAAGTTTGAAAATTTACAGATTGAATCAACAGCAATTACAATTGCAATTATTGAAATTAAAATCAATCAATCAATTTAATTTATTTGAATTACAAGCTGTGAATCGCAGCTTGTTGTCAAACGCACTGATAATTATAATTGGCCTATTACTGTTCGCAGAGATGATTGATATCCCTATGTCGGTATCTAGGCCTATAAGAAAGACGATGATCTATTCTAGAAAATACTTTTAAAAGCATCCTATCAAATGGGCGACTTCAACAGAACGACACTCAAAAGGGCGAAAACATCGCACTTGTTCAAAACTGAAGGTAGCCTACATTAAAGAGATATGCGCCCGTGCACGTAAGACTTAGAATCAAAATCTTTCAACGTATTCCGCAAACAATTGATTACGTATAGCGCACGATAGGCCTGCATATTTACTTTATTTAGACGATATTTCAAGTCAAATCAAGTCAAATCAAGCATCTTTAATTGTAACCCAAACAACAACAACAACAGAAAAGACTGCGTCCAATTAGGGGTCAGGGAAAAGGATATCCCCTAATGAAAAAAACCAGAGGGATAAATGTAGGTGTAGTTCTGACTAAAAAAGTCAACAGCTTTTTGGGTTCAGTTTATGCCTGACAATTGGCGTAATGACTAAGAAATAGGTCATCATTCTTTAGGTCATGTGGGAGGTTTTCTTCCAGGTCACGGGGGGAGGTCGTGGGACCTGGTCTGTGCTGTTATAGACTGTCGTCTGATGAATAACAGTTTTAAGATTGGCGGTTTCGCTCTAAATTTCCTAAACTCTTCAGGCTACGCTCTAGGCCTATACAGTGAATTGCTATAAGCTATGTGAGTTCTTGTTGTAATGCAAATCTTCGAAAACAAACCGCATTAGAATCTGACAGATAACGTTATTCACCTACGCAATATTATTATATCAAATCAAGAACGCGGTTCGTTCCAATCAAAAAACAAAAAGACGAATTTTATAGTTGTAAGACGTTGATGGATGATAATAACCGTATAGCAGCCTCTCAACCGCAGTTTTTCTTGTAGCAGATGTGACCACATACGCTTTGATATCGATTACCTTGACAATTAGGTGAGCAGCAAAATAATATGATCTATTCATTTATTTTTATTTATTCGTGCATTTCTACACCGCCCCTTCAAGTCTCCTACTACTCAGAGGCTGTCTCGACTACAGCCAGGAGGTGTGTGGGAGTTTACACGCCGAAGCGCAACGAGCAATTTGAGTGAAGAACTTGCTCAAGGTCCTTACGCGGCGGGTGGGATTCGAACCTGCTACCTTTCGGTTGCAAGGCGGCGACCTTCACCACTACACTACCGCGCCCCACGATTAGTGATTATTACAGGAGTGAAATTTAACCTTTGACGCCAGATTCATAATACATCCCAATTTACAACGAGTGAAGGATGAGTCGTCCTGGGGGTCTTTTCTAAACCGAACTCGGGTCGTAGACGTCATCGTGTCATCAAGTGCTCCATTCCCCTCCCTCCTGGAATCGTTGTGCTAATTTGTGCACTGGATCGAAAGTTTCCTGCAGGCTTTGACAGTCTTAGCAGGTCAGAAGGTCAGAGCCATGCAGGGATCACTGTCGGCTGGAAAGGTCTTCTCAACTGATAAATAGTTGGATTGAGGGGGATAAAGATTGGAAGAAACATAGAATGAGACAGAGATAGACAAAGGCAGAGAGACAGAGACAGACAGAGAATGAGAGACAGCTTCAGAGATGGACAGAATGAGACCGATAGTAATATAGACAGACAGACAGAGAGAGAAACAAAGAGACAGAGACAGATAATCAAACGCAGAGACGGAGAGGTAGTTTTAAAGACAGAGGAGATACGAATGTAGCCAAGGAAACCGACAGACAGCAAGAGAGAGACAGACAGAGAACGTGAGGGAGACATATAAAGAGGCAGCCAAAGAGATAAGAATACAGAGACAGAGAAAAAATAATTCTTGAAAAGAAGGAAAGGCAGAGAGACAGAGATAAAGAGAGAAAGAGAGAGAGACATACAGACAGACAGAGAAACAGGCAGAGAGGCAGACAGACACAGCCAGAGAGAGAGAGGGACAGAAAGAGAGACAGACAGAGGCAGACACAGACAGACACAGACAGATAGAGAGACAAAACGAGAGAGGGGGACAGGGAGGCAGAGAAAGACACAGACAGACATCGTGGTTTCTAAATTTATAGCCAATCTTTCAAACGTTGAGCTTTGACGTTGATTGAAACGTTCGGATAATTAATTGGATTCGGATTCGGAAATCCAATCCTTCTGCTGCTCGTCTTGATCCGGATTTGCTCCATCCTCTAATTTGGACAAGAGGAGACAGGTCGAAGACAGATTCAGATTGACAGTTAGAGGCATAATACACGTCAGAAGGTCGCTGGTTGCTCTTTGTCTGTGTGTCTGCAAGTGTCTGTATCTTTGATAGTCTCCGTTTCTGTCTTTCTCATTATTTTCAAGGACTTTTTTGTCTCTGTCTCTGTGTCTCTCTTTATCTATGTGTCTGTCTGTCTGTCTTTCTGTCTGTCTGTCTGTCTCTCTCTCTCTCTGACTGTCTTTCTGTCTCTGCCTGTTTCGCTCACTTTGGTCTTCTTTTTCACTCTCTAACAGTCTATTCTATTCTATTCACAGATTTATAAAGCGCCTCTTTCAGTACAACCTAATCAGAGGCGCTCCCAATGCGTTGGACCCCGTGAGAAAAGATAAGTTTTAAGACGGCGGGCAGAAACAGTGCACTACTACTCATAGGCGATCCCGACTACAGCCCGACAATGTATCCAAGTTTACACGCTGAAGCGCAACGAGAAATTGAAAGTGGATGACTTTTTCATAGTCTCCACATACAGTAAGTTTATGTCTTGGGTCTGAATCGGACTCCCGACCTTTCGGACGCAAGGCGGCTACTATCCCACTACGTCACCATGCCCCATTTGAAGTGATGATTGTTTTCCATTTTGTCACAGATTGTACACGTTTGAGAGTACACTCGTAATCCAGTCACAAAAACACTCTTCTTGAAGAAATTAGTGCATTTTTATATAATCAGAATTAAAACTGAATTCCTGGCAATCTGGATCAATGGATCCTAAAACAGAAGGGAAGACCAGGCTGCAAAGGAGGCGGGAAATAGAAAAATGATACCGTAAGTCCGGCCCTCGGCTATTTGGAGAGGGAGAGAAGAAGCCCCTATGAAGCGGTTGTAAAGTTTGCAATAATTACTTGGAATAATGAATATAAAACGGTATGGAGTGAAAGACACAGAAACAGTGAATGAATGAATAGTTGAATGAACAACAAATTAGTGCAATTTTATCTAAATCAGAACTAAAAAGGATGTATGTATGGAGGATTAAATGTTGAATCTGTTTTCTCTTCATCTTTGACAGCTGCTCTTGAATCGCTTTCGCTCTGCAGTAATATCGCCGCAATCAATTTCTAAATGAGCAGAAACAGTTAACCAGATTGATTCAACGTCTCTATGCAACTTCAGTGTAAGGTGTCTTATGACTCGTTAGATGGCAGAATCTGGCAGATGATGAATGCAGCAAAAATTAACGATGCTACTTATAATAATTCTTTAATTTACTGACACTGCCCTTGTGAAGTGGTTAATTCGTCAATTATGTTAGGCCTACAAGTAAAAAGAAAATCCAAGTAATAATTATTATAGTAAGATTAGTCGCAAGTTCTTTTCTATTTCACAAGGATACTCGATGTCAACTGTCCAACCGACTTTTTCGTGTTTCAGGCAACAACGTTAGCCACTGTGATAGTGTTAAATGAGTACACAGTCCGTACGCTGTCGGTGGATTGTTGAGACTGCGAGGAAGAGGACTGGCCGCCCTAACCATTGTAGACACTCCGAGACAACATAATGCAGTTGCCGAAGCCCATCATCTCCAGGCTTCCTATTGCCCCAGTATCTACCCCTCGTCTCCGATTCCACATATTCCGTTCCTCAGCAAGAACAAGGGATAAATGGACTGACTAAGATGGCATAGGGGGAACCAAACAGAGGCAAATACAGAACAACACTTCTGTGTTGTGGTATATCCTCTGCCTCAGATTGTCTGTCTGTGTCGGAGTGTATTTTATCTATATGTCTGTGTCGGAGTGTATCTTATCTATCTGTCTGTGTCGGAGTGTATCTTATCTATCTGTTTATGTGCTTAGGTGGCCCTCCCTTGCGGGACCAAGGTCCCTTATGGGCCTCCCTATTGACACTTCTGAACACTCTAAAATGACTGATGCTTGTGTTATAATGTGTCAATAAATTGATTTTGATTTGATTTAATTGATTTGATTTGATTCGAGTGTATCTTATGTGTCTGTTTGTCTGTGTCACGTATTTTTGTCTTGGAGAGAACATAGAGATAGTGAAAGAACATTTCCAGAAAAATTGCCTACAAAGCTCTGACAGATGGACTGAATGATCTGTTATTTTTATATTCTTCTCTATTATTTATTATCTTTCTTTGTCTCCGTTCATGTCTCTGTCTGTCTGTCTGTCTGTCTTTTTTAGACTCATTATACACGTATGTCTGTCTCAGTCTCACTCTGTCTGTCAGTTGCTGTGAATTTCCCCCTAGGGTTTAAATAGTTTCTGCGGACATTGAGCGAGTAGGACGATTTGTCACAAAAGTCCTAACAATAATAATGCTTGCAGGTAGAACGCTGACAATGTGCTACGTGTAGGATTGGCCCTCGTGGCAGCCATAGGGACCTCATTGGCTGCCTATGACCTAATTGGCTGTCTATGACCTAATTGGCTGTCTATGACCTCATTGGCTGCCTATGACCTCATTGGCTGCCTATGACCTTTTAGTCTAGGCTCATTTGAATGCATTCCAATTAAGATTGCTTCTTCACAAGCCCATATAATTTGCCCGTATCTGTAGGCCTTTAATAGCTGTGGCTTGAAAACACGGCTCAGCGCCACATCTATCATAAAAGCTACGCCCGCGGCCACAGTGGAACGGAGAGAGAGAGGCATAAGAGAGAGGCAGTAGGAGGAGGAAGAAGAAAACAAGGAGGAGGAGAAGAAGGTACATGTAACAAGTATTGTCCGTTCATTGTGTACAAGTAGTCTTCGGTATTCTTTAGATTTGACGCAGCAGATCCTATACGTTACAAGAATTCTAAAGTTTCGTTTGGAATATCCAACAGGTAAGTCATGTTCAGTCTGTCGTTTTTATTATTATCATTCTGGCAAAGTAATAGGGTGCAGTGGCGGCTCTACAGAGGATGCCAGGGAGGGGGCAACTGCCCCGCAACTGAACTCGCTGCCCCCCCGGTTGCCCCCCAGATTTGCTAGGAATTCTTTTGCATTACTTGAAAGGTTTTATGTTTTACTTCAAGTTCTCCGATGCACAAGAAATGTGTTGAACCACAGACTAAGTTAAATCCTGGGGAACTGATTAGGCAGATGCAGCAACTCAGCGACACTAGATGGGCATGTTGTGTAGTTTCTTGCCGTTCTTGCCGTAGATTCCATAATGTTCGTCTAGATGCATTGGTGTAATAGTGGATGTTGTTGAGGGGCAGTTGAAGCTAGGGGCTTATTGATGTTGCTAGATTTTAAATTTGCCTTGTTTTTAACATAAGCCCTAATATTTTGTAAAATAGTTTACAAGTTTAACTAAGATAAATGTGCTATGCTTCATATGAAATGCGTTGGATTATTATGAAACTCTGCCCCTACCTAACAGAGGAAAATATAAGCGCCTCAGAACACATTATTACTCCTTCAAATTAAGAAATATTAGTAAAAAAAAAATCGCGCCCACGCGCCAAGAAATTCAACTTCTTTTTAAAAAATTATTTCACAGGACGCGCTGCTTCAGGATAAGCTATGACAGAAATCCTTGTCATTATAGGCATCGATCTTGCTTTCAACATGCCTACCATTCTGTGCCTACATTCATATGTTCATATTCATTCATATGGGCCTACATTCATATGGGCCTACATTCATATGGGCCTACATTCATATGGGCCTACATTCATATGGGCCTACATTCATATGTTGAGCAATATAGATTTCGACAAACTATGCCTTAAGCTGCCGCCATCAGTTTCCTTTGCCTTCCCATTGTCTCCCCCCTGTTTGGAAATCCTAGAGCCGCCACTGCTCGGGTGAGAAGAGGAGATCCAGGTTCCCTACCATTGCTCCTAACTCTAGGCCTAAGATACATGTAACCGATGTCCATGCAGCTGTTCGCATGCATGAGGGTTTTATTTCATGCTTCTGGTACATTTTGTGTATGGACAACACTGTTAGACTTCTATTGAGCCCCAAAACATCGAGATCTCTGTAATTGTAATGGGAAATGGTTTGAATGATTTTGAAATAACTGTATAGATATACAGGGAATGACAGAGTGAGATACACAGATAGATAGAGAGAGAGAGAGATAGACAGAGGACTGATGGGCGGATTTAAGTAAGACATAAAATTATAGGCATACCTACAGATACACACATACACACATAGAGAGGAACAGAGGGATGGACAGAGAGACGTATACAGGCAGGTAGACAGTCGCATGGAGAAAGAGAAACGGGAAAGAGACAAGAAAGATAAAGTGAAAGATAGAGAGAGAGAAACAATGAAAGCGTTTCTGTTATTTGCATGGCTTTGAATTTGACGATCAAAAGTCAGCAACTGAAACTGTTCTCTCTTAGCAAACAGCCGTTAGTTAGTCTATAATAATTTTGTATAAAATATGTGTTTATGACTATAAGATTATTAGTTGCGTAGAGTCATAAATGATTAGAGTCAGGTGAGCATAGTTTGTGATATGGTGGAAAGAGGAAGAAGGGAAAAGAGATGGGAAGAGGTGGAATAGGAAGCGACGAAAAGAGAGGAGTGGAGACAGTGAAGTGGAAAGGAGGAGACGAAGTGTTTACATGAGTTGGAGATAGTGAATACTGACAATATATCGTTGTACATTGAGAGCGTCATCGTTGGATGCAATGGATCCAATTGCACTCAGTCGGTCAATGGAGGAGGGCATCAACTGATGCTGAATCAATGTTCACCGAATCTCCTGCCTCATCAACCGATCATCTGCATCTGTTCTTTTGCTGTTCACTCGGTCAGATCATTCAGATGGAATGTCCTTCTTCATCAACTGTGAAGTGCCGAGCATCTCGGAAGAGGATTGTGAAATAGGTGGGATATAGGAATGGGAGAAGATCTGTGAGAGGATTGGGCTATATAGGATTAAGATAGGAATGGGAGAGGATTGGTGAGAGGGGTAGGAGCGGATTGGGATATAAGATTGGGAGAGGAGAATCGGTTGGAAGAGGTGGTGGGAGTGGAGTTGAATAGAGTTGGAAGTTGTCTAAGTTCGTCTATGTCTGTTGCGAAAGGATTGGGTCTTTCACTTGAGATGTTTCAAAGTTGGTCTTGGTAGCTTAGTTCGATGGTCTGTAGACTGGACTAAACGGAAGAGAGGAATCATCTGTAAGGTTCAATGACATGGAGAAAGAAAACGAACGGAGAAAGGTAGATATAAACAGAGACAGAAAGACAGAGACAGAGAGAAAGTAGATGGTCTAGACAGAGAAGGAGGCAAATTTGAAGAGACAAGTGGGTAGAAATGAAGCAATCATGATAAAAAGAGATAGAAAGATGCAGAATAAACAATAGACACAGGTAGACACAAAGAGAGAGCGATACATGTACAGGTAGAGAGCAGCGAAGAAACAAAGAGAGGCAGAGAGACAAAGAGAGAGAGCGACAGAGAGACAGAGACAGAGAGAGCGATACATGTACAGGTAGAGAGCAACGAAGAAACAAAGAGAGGCAGAGAGACAAAGAGAGAGATCAGTACATGTTACGGATCGTTGGCCAAGTAGAGTGGATGAAATTACATCTCTGTAGCTCTGTTCGAATTGTCTGGTTCATCTGTCAAAACAATTACTGCTTCGACGGTGCTTCTTCTGGTTGACTGCGTTTAATATTGACTGATCCATTTAGCCGTAAAAGAACAGACTGAATGGATGGATACTGGCTGGCTACAGCGGCTGATGGCTCTCATCACATCGACCGAATGGCTAATAATGGTGGCCGATGAAAATGCGAAAATGGCAGTTGGTGTCATTCTTGATGTTTTATGTGATTATCTGACTCGCAATATCAGCTTCACTGCAGGTTAAATTGACAACACTAATATAATAATGATGGAAAACCTGTCAACTGAGAATCGCTTTATAATAATCATCACTATTATTATCATTTATATGATTTTATACTAACATCTATATGCATACAGGCGAGGTAGTGAAAGGTTGCAAGTTCGAATCCCACCCGCCACATAAGCACCTCAAGCAAAGTAACAATTGATCGTGGCGCTTCGGCGTGTAAATTCCGACATACCTCCGGGCTGTAGTCGGGATCGCCTCTGAATCGTAGGATACTTGAGGGCGCGGTATAGAAATGTGTGAATAAATAACTAAAATAAACAGACTAATATAATTTTTTGAGCGGTCGGGATTCCTAACATGGTATGAGTGTGTTTAAAAGGGCTCTGGACAGTGGGGTCACCTTCACCCACTCCCCCTATAACCCCAACTCAACCAAAATCAGCGAATGTAATTATTTAATCACAGATATTCACCGACTTAATAAAACATAGATGAGATGTAGACAGAGAACCATTCGTAGTCCTTTCTAACACTATTTCTGTCCATGTTTCGAGAATAATAAATACAGGACAATACTTGAGTATAGGCAAACTATAACTAGACTACTAGAGTAACTCGTCTCTGCTCATAATAATGTGCTCATCGATTGTATAGGCGTAGCCTTGATTGTACAAGAAACATTTGAGGATGAGCAGAAGGAGACGAAGTAGGAGTAAGAAGAGGATGAGAGGAAGTAGGAACAGAAGAGAAAGATGGAGAGGAGATTATTTTAATTCTGTTGACAAATCCCGTATCACGAGATTCGTATAAAGTGATGGAAGTTTATTAAGGGAGTTATAAAGTGGATGGTTCTGTCAGTAGCTGCTGTTGAATGCTTACTCCTATGTATGTATACATGAAAGTCAGGCCACACCCAAGAGAAACTAAATAGGACTAATAGTATCTTACAGTCACACGGTTCTCTCTCTCTGTCTATCTGTCTGTCTGTTTGTCTGTCTGTCTTTGCATTCAATGTTATATTTAATAATAATTCTTGTCCCTTAGTTGAGAGATAATGACCCTCGTATTATTATATATTAACTCCCATACCAGTAATGGTGTAATTAGGTCCCCAAGCATCGTGAGTAATATTGTAATTAGTGTCGTTTGGCATAGATAAACTAGTAATAGGTCGTGGAATATTTGACATTCCAAGCATCTGACATCTTCTATAGCGCATTAGATACTATTTGAGCAACATGTTTTGTCAGACTGGAGACCTGTCTTTATTTATCTGCCATAATCTCATTCAATATTGATTTATACTTCAAGTTTAAAAGACGACATTGGATCAAAGTCGAGAGTCGATTATTAATTTTTAAGACGACGGAGGGGTGGGAGGTCATCAGATGCAACAGCTATTGAATAGCTTGGAGGAGGGAATTCTAAGGGCAGTGGAGAGTTTTTGAACTTGGCTCTGATCAACTTGTTCGGCAAGTCATTCATTCATTAGTTATACAGGTTTCATGAGACAAGATCTCAGAGTGCATTGAAAGTGGAGTATAAGGCGTAAACAAGACAGACAGACAGACAGACATAAAGAGGCAGACAGAGACAAAAAGAGACACAGAAGGGAGAGGGAGGGAGACAGACATAGAGTAGACCTAATCAGTGAGTCATAAGTCTCTCTACATTTCAATGTCTCCCTCTCTATCTCTCTCTGTACGTGTCTTATAATAATAATTATGAATTGTCTCTCTGTTTATCGGTCCTTTGTTTTAGTTCTCTATCTTGCCTTCTCTCTCTGTCTCATTCTCTCTCTCTGTATCTCTCTCTATCTCTGTCTCATTCTCTCTCTCTGTATCTCTCTCTATCTCTGTGTATCTCTCTAGCTCTAAATCAGCTGCGCCTACAATTCAAAGCATACATTGCACTTCACTGCAGATAAATCTAAACAGAACACACATGTCTACTCGCGCGCACAAACACACGAGCATTAGAGTTGCAATATATAGACCTAAAGGCCTAGTCTTCAAACAACATTATAATAATATGAATTGCCAAACTGCAGGATCTAGATTCCCTATAGTTACACGACGCCCAGAGAATCCTTTGAATATTGACCTATGACCTCAGGGCCTGTTTCTACTTGTGAAGTCTCTTGAGTCGAATGAGTTGGCAACGTGGGGTGGGGTGGGGTGGTAAGGCAGGGCCCTTCAGGGCTAAGGCAGCTGCTGCAACTGCTGATGAATCTGCGAATAATGATTCGATGCTGGAGTAGGTTATGTAAGATGCTGAGAGGAACGACAGAAGAATACTAAGAGACGTCAGAGAGGATGGGTCAGAATAAACGAATGTAAACGGTTCAGTCACCTGATTATCTTCTTCAATTTAAATGACAGTCGAAGGGAAAGAATGAAGAACTGGATGACACTCCACTTTGTAGACAACGACCACTCTTCTCTCGGACTCTACACTCAACAGGGAACAGCAGCTATTGAGAAAGGAACGATTGTCTTCGGAATGTGGACTTTGCAGAATATGGAGAAACGCTGGATATCTCATTGGAAGGCATAGCAAACGAATGAATAGAAGTTGAAAGGGAGAAAGATGATCTGCTCTGCGATAGAAAGAGTATGGGAGGTTGACAGAGACAAGTAACTGGTCATGTCAGGAGGTTCATTTGAAGGGAAAGAATGGAGCAGAAGAGGAGGAAGAAGAGGAGGAGAAGGAGGAGGAGGAGGAAGAAGAGTAGGAGGTGGAAGAATACGAGGAGGAGGAAGAAGAAGAGGAGGAGGAAGAAGAAGAGGAGGAGGAGAATAAGAGGATGAAGGGGAGAACAGCTGCTTATGGGGACTGAATGACGACGGATGAGTGCAGTAACAGAGGAGATTGAGCACTAAGAGGATGATATTGGAATGACTCTCTCTCTTTCCTCTCTCTTTCTCTCCATAAAATTAATAGCAAAAGACCTTTGAAATACAAGACACTCAATTCCTCTTCTCATTTGTTTACGATTAGACTGCATGAGATAAGATGCTCCAGACTGGAGGACGGTTGCTATATTGCCGCATAGACTGATCCCAACTGAGGAGAAGCGTTGCTTCTAAGCTCAATCCCTCCTCATCTTAATCACATTAATCGCTCATCAAGACGTCATAACATCAACATAATGCGGCCAACGTTGGACGCCTATGTCCTGTAGCTGCATGAATTAGCATGTGATTAGCATCTGATTAAGAGAGAGGCCTGTCATCATGTCGACTGAAACATTGATCAAACGACGTACATAATTATATGACATTGTAGACCTATCTATGTTGTTAGTGACATATGAAGCAGACCACATCTTAGCAACACTGTCAACCAGTTTAGTTAATAATGATCGACCATTATTATAATTGCCTATGATAAGCAGATTGCAATGAAGGATGCACTTTGATAGGACGTTAGTTTTCGTTGTGATAATAGTCGGTGGATTGGTAGCTTATACCTGAAAGACTGAGCAACAGTAGGCTAAAGGAAAATTTCTATGCTCTGCCTAGGTTGTCTTTGATTCCGTGTGTATAGTGGATAGCAGGTAGATTCTGTCTTAATCTGCATCCACAGGTTGTCCTCTCAGTCTGGCAGTTGGTCTCTTGACTTCGGTTCGAGTCAACCCATTTGATTCGATGCGTAACTAGTGAATAAATTAGTGTCCTGCACTTGGAATTTAATTGGCGCTTTAGAAGTTAGGAGATTACGGAATTGCGAGATTTCATTGTCTTAAGAAACTCTGTGAATTCAACTTGAAGCAAATATCGGGCGATGCTGTGTAGATTCTTTTCCATGTTGTAGGTCGTTGTGAAGAGGAAGAGGAAGAAGACGGAAGGAGGAGAAGGAAGCGATGGGAAACGATGGAAGTAAACCGAATCTGAAGGAACTGTCGAAGCACTGCAAGTATTCGACGAAGGAGTTGAACGCCTGGCACAAGAAGTTCAAGAAGGACTTTCCGAATGGAAAGATCAATCGAACGCAGTTCATCGATCTCTACAAATCGATGTTCGGTACAGATGGAGATGTGAACGACTTCTGTGACGTCGTCTTCAAGAAGTATGACTCGGACGGAGATGGAACGATCAGCTTCCAGGAGTTCATGACAACGCTGAGCGTCGCTTCGAGAGGAACGACGCAGGAGAAGCTGAGATGGGCTTTCAGTCTGTACGACGTCGATGGAAATGGATATCTAACGGACAGAGAGATCACCGATATACTCACAGTACGTTCACGAATACCATATACAGGGTGGGACCCTGCGGTTTTCTCTTAATATGTCGGTCAATAGTGATAAGTTTTAAATAAAATTTTACACACTGAAGGGCAATTCATATTTACGTAAACCTCTAAACGTCCACAGAAGTATTTCACACAGAACAAAAGTTATTCAACTTTTAGTGACGTCACGTACTGTTTTTTGTTGCTTCAAGTAACGCTTAACAGGTTTTGTTAATTTTTCTGCCAAAAGTAAATATTCTAAAATGAAATTCTGCAGACTCAAAGTAATTTCCTATTTACATATAACCACCAAATTTTATCAAAATATTTCAGAGCCCACAAACGTTGCAACACTTTTAGTGAACCCATCTACTACATGCACTCTAATGATTCAAAGACTGTAATGCAGAATAAGTTACAAAAAGTGTGGACGACGTCACTAAAGGTTGAATAACTTTTGTTCAGTGTGAGATATTTTGATGATAATTGGCAGTTATACGTAAATATGAATTGCCTTTCAGTGTGAAAACAGTATTATAAAAGTAAAACTTTTGACCGAAATATTAGGAAAACCGTAGGGTTCTCGCATTTTTGGCCTACCCTGTATATACCACTCTGTCATAGTATTATACACGAGACAAAGATTTTATATGACTACGCGACTCCATTGTGTATAGCTACCTGTTGCAAATCATACTTACTGGCAGGAGAAATGTTTCACTTTAAATATATTATATGTTTCCTTTTAGAAATAGATTTATATTTCTCTTCTTCCCCTTTATCTCCCTCCCTCCCTCCCTCCCTCCATCCATCCAGTCCAGTGGAGTGTTAGTAGACTACAATGTAGGTCAGTGTGTTGTTGCTGTATCATTGCTGTCGTTTGATGTTATTTTGAAGGCGATATATAAATCGAAGGGTCAACCGAATCCAGGTGGGAAGGCGGCGGAAACAGCGCTGGAGATTCTGAGCAAAGCAGACGAGGATGGAGATGGAAGACTCTCTGAAGCGGAGTTCATCAAACATTCCTGCAACTGTGAAGCCATCCGAGAAATGCTTCAGGGATTCTGAACGGACCACTATGGACTATTTAAGTCATCTTTCGATGAAGCAACTGTGTCATTTGTGACTATCATATAGGCTATTATAGGCTGCGTCTCCTTCTCCTCTTCCCTCTCGTCCACCCCTTCCAGATCCCTCTTCCTCTTCGTCTTTTTCTCCTTCTTTCTTCCTCTTCCTCCGTTTCCTCCTCCTCTCGTCATTCTCTTCTGCTTTTCCTCCTCTTCTGTTCCTTCTTTTCTTCTGCCTCCGTCTGCTCTTTTCCAGCTCTTCCCTTCTTTTCTTCCTCCTTTTCTTCTATCCCTCTTCATCTATCCTACCTTTCTTACCTCTCCTCCTCATCCTCAGTCTCTGCGTCTTCTCCACTTCCTTTCCACCTTCTCCTCTTGCTGCCCCATGATCTGGCGCTGTATATGCTATCCTGAGATGCTACTGCCACTCCGCTTGAAACGATGAATGGATGGATTTTGGTTGGCACCATCCTCTGACTTTATTACCAGCAGCAAAGACTCTCTGCTTATGAACTGATGAAGAAGATCTTTAGCACAATATTGACGACTCATCCTTAAATTAACATCTTCTCCTGTCTTTCAATTTCACTGTTTGTCGTGGCACCAAATAACCTCGAGTGTTGATTAGGGTTCGTTCTAACGAAAGCGCAATGATATACAGAATGTTCAGTGTTTGCTTGAAAACTGCTGGCAATTAAATGCAGTCTATATACAGTAAAAATCATCAAAATAGGGAATTGCATTTAAATTAAATGCTCAACTACTTTTATCATTTTGATTTCTGAACAAGCAATGTATTGTGTGATATCTGTTGTGTGTTTTGCAATTCGGTAATCAGTTGTTGAGGCAGTAATTGACCCCAATCAACCGTCTCAATGTCGCTATGTCGATCTTTTGCAGGTGTTGTTTTCCTCCTTCTACCTTTTCTTGTTCTGAACTGCACTTCGTTCTTTCTTGCTTGGATTAATGGCATTAGCGTTGGATGCATGATGGTGGGTTATTGACGGGATAAAGAGGACGCTGATCTAAAGATGGATCCAGCCTATTCAAAACATTCACTGACTGACCCAACGCCGATGTTCAGTGATGCATCGTGACGTTCACTGAAGCGCTTATTTTGACTGTGTCACGCACCGTTTGATTTATTGTTGGAAAGAAGGTAAATATTACAATGGGATCTTAGACAATAATAGTTCCATAAACTATCGGTTCAAACTCCGCCTCTTGAACATTATTAGAGGGCTTGGCTAATGGCTATTCACTCACTTCCTTAATCTGATGATTACTAGCTAGAAACTAGAAATTGTGGTGAATGACTAAAAAAAGGTCATCAGCTTTTTCGGTGACTTGCAGGGCATACATTCTGAGAACCCCCCCAAATCAGTTTCTGGCTGCGCCTCTGGCTAGTCCCAACCTGGTGGAAGGAGGAGGGAAACTATAATCGTCTCTCTTATGATTAAACAACACATTCAAGGCCAAATGTCCGGGCATCAAGCGATTGTGCACCGAACCAAATTGAAATGACTACTAAGATCCTCACTTAATGTTGTTCATAACCATTGAAATAGCCCTATATAATGATAATAGGCCTACTTACATTCAGTTTTACAACTTTAATTCCATTGAATTTCAGTCCGTTATGTGGTAAAAATATAATTATATTATATTCAACTACAAACTTTTCGCGTAATTTGAAAAATTAATTTGAAATAAGTTATACTTTAAGAAAGCCGGACAAGTGGGGTTTAGTACCCTGCCAGCCGAGGCCCAACCCTTTGCTTTGCATCAATGCATGACAAGACTTCTTCGTGACAACCTAAATGTCAATAATGTTCTATTATTTCTCCGCCCTCGATCAATGCACTTTGAAAGACGGTGGAGGTGCTAGTGGTGACTTTCAACGCAGGAATTCTTACAATTCTACTGCCTGCAGAATAACGCAATTGTCATTGTCATTGTGTTCGTCTTCTCCGAACACGAAGATTGTTTACTGATTTGTTGCATCACCCACGCAGACCATCGGACCATAGTAATATCATTCTTATTATATACTATGTTGTCTTGACGAATGGTCTGAGTCGTACCATAATATCCTTTAATATAGGCCCACGAAAATAGCCTGAGTAGAACTTTTTGTCCTGAGGCCCATTTAACCGTACACCAAGTTTAGGTTCAGATATTGGACTATAAATTACTTTGGAATCACCACTTTTGAAGTTTTAATCTATTTATGAAACGAATTCGACCTTACTGACGAGCCATGCGTGACCAACAGATTCTTCAAGACCCTAGAGTGAGCTGTTTTTACATGTGGGCCTACGTCCTTCTCAACGAACGCAGTGCCACCTATCGCGTCAGTTGGTGTTGCATGCATAGTTTAGCTGCACTGGCCTGAAAAAGCCTTTCGTAGGCTAGCTGTTAAATTAGGTCGTCATGCATGGGTGGCTTCTGCATTGCCCTGCTTCGAACGGATGTTCCAACTGTTTCTCCTCACTATACGTTCGAACGAGGCAATCTGATCTGTCGAAACTTTTAGAGGAAAAATACAACAGTTTGACAGGTGTACGGTAAGCTATTATCAGCATTCACTTGGTATACGATGTCACTTTCATTTACGCAGAATTAATATCTTCTTATGGCAGGTGCAATTTGCTGTCCAAGTATCTCCATTTCAAATACTACATTTCGTGGTGATTTTAGAGAACAGCCTTGCACAACGTGTAATTCTCCACTCCGTGCCTTCTCACAGATCCTCTAAAATGGCACACTTCTCTTCAGCATAGCATAATAACAATGACCTTCTTCTAGATCTTAAAGCAGATTTTGGTCCGTAACTTGCGTTCGTGAAATCCTTTCTCAATTTAACAGAAATGGAATAATCCATTGAACCAGTAGAATAATAGAACGATATTTTGTGTTTCATTGCGTTATACATCTGGCTTGCCCGTTCGTTTTTCTGCTGCTAGCTATTATTTCAGAGCATATAAAGATTTGCTTATTCTGCGATGTGGGTAAACAAGTTCAGTTATGTACAGGAGGATGAATGGGTGAGCTGGGGTGGCATAGTTGTGCAAAATGAGGCGGCCAAGAAGAGACATGAAGTGTTAGCAATTTCAGTATTAAAACTCACAATCATGGCAAAGCGCTAATCTGGTTTATGTTTGCTGGAGAAAACTCAAAGCAAACACTCCAGGATACTATATGACATAACGATATTATGCTTATGACAAAGTTAACAGTTTGCACTAAATTGTAAAGACTGTCTAAATACTTGAAATGATTTGCTTGAAGGTCAGAAGGACCGAAAGAGAGCGATGGGTCAGATTCAGACGACGCTGACAGCATCAGAGTTCAAGGACATCCTCAGCGGAACCAAGTTCTCCAAGGACGAGATAAGCGATTGGTTCTCCAAGTTCAAGGCCGAGTTTCCGAGAGGTAAGATCAGGAAATACGAGTTCATGGTCATGTACACGAAGCTCTTCCCAGACGGAGACGCCACAGCATTCACCGATCACATCTTCCGAACGTATGACCTTGACGCAAACGGAATCATCGACTTCCGTGAGTTTATGATGACTGTTAGCATCGCCCAGCGTGGAACGAAAGAGGAGAAGTTGAAGTGGGCGTTCCGTCTCTACGACTTGGACGGAAATGGAAAACTCACTCAAACGGAACTGGAAACAGTGCTGGCGGTCAGTGTTATACCATTCACTTTCCATCGCTTCCAACAGCCTATACTAAACAGATATAATCCAGGACCTAAGCCATCATTCCTAGACTCCTACAGTAAATTGTTTACATGTTATGACCCTGGAGCATTGCTATGGAATGGTCGGTCTTCTCATTTACACTTTTATTACAGATAATAATAATAATAATTTCGGTTAGTAACTTATTAATCGATGAAATAATTTCTTACTGGAATGGTTCTTTTCTTTTTGGTTATTATTGTTTACTAATCAGGATGAACGATTAATAATTTGCACATAAAAGTCAAGCTATACACATCAATCAATCAATCAACCAATCAACCAGTCAATCAATCAATCAATCAATCAATGTACAGAATGTTGATTGTATCTATACAACTATTCAAATTTAATATCAGAATGCATGTCTTTCTCTTACCTATCGACATGTTTCTGTTTGACTGTACAAAGTGTAAGTTCTCATATTTCAGAACGCACTGTCCTGTTGCTGTCCTTATGTGACCTTATAACCTGTTGCCCGTTTAATGACCTTATAAAGTGTTGTCCTTTGTTGTCCTCGCATACCATCTGACAAAGCATCGTTGTCTGTTCTGCAGGCCATCTACAAGGCCAGACGAACTCCGAATCCCAATGAGAGAGCAAAGACTTCAGCGAAGGAAGTCCTTCTCGCTTTCGACGACAACAACGACGGATTGATAACGGAAGAGGAATTCGTTCGAGAAACGGACAAATGCGAATCTCTGAAGGAACTCCTGCAAGGATTCTGAACACACAAGAGATGATGAACCAAGGACTGCTCTCAGCGTTACCACAGCGACCGTTGTCTCGTATTATCACGACAGACTTTTGAGGGTTTATGCGAAGACTGAGGTCAAACCGTGGGGCATTTGTTACTGAAAGTCGTCATAATGGCTGCCTTTAAGTGTTTTTGTTTGGACCTGAGATATTTCGGACATTTACAATACACTACGTATTAAACGACTGTTTGTCAGAGATGCTTCGATACTTACTGATCGATATCTCATGTAGG
>JAQFXW010000298.1:0-20478 GCA_034693945.1 Dendrobaena attemsi | reverse complement strand
ATGTATACGTATAAGTTTTTTTAAATAATGGATAGCTGTTAGTGTTTTTAAGTTGTGGGGGTAGGCTATTCCAGATGGGGGACCTGCGCTTTTAACGACCATATACAAAATTTATATTTCACTTGTTTTTTTTAACAGTGAAGAAGAATAGTTGTTCCAGATGTAATTAACCAGCAGACAGACTAAAATCTGACAGACATGTTCATCAAAATGACAAGAGAGAAGTTCACTTCAGTCCAACCTGTGGCCATGGCTGAATGCGACCCACCGGCTGCTTTTAAGCGCACATGAGCCACCTGAGCTTAAATACTTCGCAATTTGTGTGAGAATGATGCAAAATACAGTTTTGGCCTACTTGCATATGTGTAGCCATTGATTCTTAACTTGGCTCATCACTTGACGATGTGGACACAAATTGAATTCCTACGACCCCTACATGAGATTACTTTATTTACATTTTGACTATTGCATTATAATATTAACACATTTAAACAAAATTACAATAAATTATAGCTGTTGTTTTTGAGTTAACTGGTGCTTCAAGAATAATTTTTGGGTGGCCACGGTGTCAGAAAGGCTGGACAGCACTGACCTAAGTTATGGTGAAGACAACGACAACAATGGTGAAAACAATGAAGACCCGACCTTTACTGGATGCATGTGCACACCATACATGGCTAGGTTCTTGGCGTTCTCCAAGAATTCCACTTCAGCAACAGCAGGAGAATCATTTCTGCACGAAACACAAACACCTCTCCCTTATAAGCAACATATAGATTTTCCTGTATACTTCATCTACAGGAGTAGTTATGCTCAGCAGCATGTTCTTGCTGTCCGCATTTGAACCTGTCTCCTTCATTTAGTACCATAACTTCACCAAGCATCACTTTTAAGATCGCAAAAGTCGAACCATTGGCGAAACATTAAGTGAAATCTCACCAGAGAAGATTTATGGCATTGCAAGTCTTGAGAAAAATTCAAGAACACTGGAAACTCAATATAGCATCGTCTTTCAGAGCTAAATCAAGAACTTGCCTCACTTTATAAGAAATGAAATGATCATGAAGCAGCTTGTAAAGAGGATGTAAGAAATTTATTTCCAAAGAAACAGGAGTTAAGTTATAACTTTGAATTATAAAGGAATCATGCTACAATAAAATAAAATTTAAAAACTGGAACTTACTGGAGCACACCTGGTCCTGACAGCATTATAATATTAGAAATGGAATGATCATGAAGCAGATTGTAAACAGGATATAAGAAATGTATTCACAAAGAAACAGGAGCTAATTTATAACTTTAAATTACCTACTAATGACAGTAAGAACTTCCTCTGAGGATCTTATTCAGAGATGGCAATTGAAAAATGTTTTAAAGAACTGTAAGTCTCAACAGTGCATGTCTAGAATGTTTAACCATTAACTGTGGGGTATATCAGATGGCTGCATATGATTATGCATAACAAACGAATATACTATTTGGTTCTAGTAGGCCCAATATTCGCTCTTTTACAGATAAGTTGGAGTTAAGCCAATGTAACTGAATCACTCTACATCAATATAAGTTGTTGCAAAGTAGTCAAAATGCTTGCAAAGAGTTTGGCCTTAAGGACATCATGTATTTCCAATACTCAACATAACAAAAATTCTGAGTTGCAAGACAAAGGCTTTATATTCCTTACTGACAACCTTTATATATATATATATATATATATATATACTAGCTGAAAACCACCCGGCTTTGCCCGGGAGGAACTACAAATTTCTTGGTAAATTCACATCTGCAAACCGAAATGATCGCCTATAGTCGGTTCGACGATTCGCTACGGCACTGTTCACAACTTCACCTATAAGAAGCATCGACCCGTTGGGGTAGACGCAGTTTGAGTTTTTCCCGTCAATGTAACCGTATAGATAAGAAACAAATAAACAGTCGCCGATTAAACCGCAGGCCTAAATCATCTGTAAATTCCACATGTAATAATGTATACTTTTCTATTTTATATATAGACAATTATATGTATATGTGTGTGTATATATCGGATTGGTTAACGAACAACCATACAATAAGATGCTTTATATATTCTGTGGTATAGAATTACCAAGCAGTAGCGTAGCGAGCCATATTGCCGCCCGGGCGAATCCCAAATTCTCCGCCTTTTACACCCAAAATTTCTGCCGACCTTTTTTTAGTCATTCGCCTAAAATGTTCTCATTTTCCCTTCCGAAATTTCTGACAACCTTTTTTTAGTCATGCGCCTTAAATCTAAATTTTCTTCGTTTTCTTCTGTCCCTCCTTCTCTTTACGTTTTGCTGCCCCTAACGAGTACTACCGCCTTTTCCTTTACTCCCTGTTTTCAATAAAAAGTCCTGTTTTCGCTACTTTTCTGCCTCTTCCACCACATTTTGACGCCCCTGCCAAACTGCCGCCCCTGCCAAAGTGCCCCCCCGGGGCAACTCGTCCCGCCATTGCTACGCCTCTGTTACCAAGGGAAGTTAACATAAGTTCAACCTGCACCCATGGGCTGCATGCAACCTGCAAGCTAATTTTAAATGGCCCGCCTGGGCTTGCAAAACTTCAAATACATATATAATAAACTTTAGCAATATCAACTAAATGTTTGCTGATTACCGATGAGTTTTATGAAGTTCGATGACTTTCTCGAGGAGCTCCTCTGTCTGATTTGGAGCGAAGGCAATTCCCTTCAGATATTCCACGCTATTTTGAAATTCGTCCTCATCGTAGTCACCAATCTGTGACTGGACAGCATGAGATCCAAGCAAAGCCTGAGGGATAAAGGAGCAAGGCAACCTACAATACAATGAAAGAAAACAAATATATGTCGTATATGGTCATATAACACAACTGATTTTATCAAGTGGACTTATATAAATTATAAAAGAACAAAGATCTGAAGTAGATACAAAATCATATAACTGTATTATATGATAACGGTATGCTAAACGAGATGACATAATTCTATTTCAGATTAAAAAAATAACAAGTGTGCATCAGAATAATAACTTTACTATTAATATGTAATTACTCTTCAAACTTAATGTATTATTTGTTGAAATGTACTTTCTGGTTAGAAAATTTTGAATAAGCATACAATAAGTGTAAGTAAAGTACTAACCTTCCAGAAATCATATCAGTTCGGAGTTGAAGAAACAGCAAGTACCTTCACACAAAAAACACTTCATGGGTAACATAATTCAACATTTAGAATGTCAGGTAATAGAATTCACTTTCATTCACTTTAAATATTCTGGTGCACCTTGTGCTCAGCAATGAACTTAGCTATAATTATCCAGTGTTTAAACATTTTCTCAAATGGACATACAAGAATCAGACATGGCCGCCTGCAGAAACTTTTACAAGAGGGGCAAAACACAAGATCTCAAATATTTTAACAAGGAAATTAACAATATGAACATTTTCATAGAATTCTTAAATGTATAATTTCAAAATGTGAAACAATTTCCAAGAATTCACTTAAGTTATAACATATTTGTACTGTAGTGAAAGTTTGCCAACTTTCATGATTAAAGTTAAGTTTTCCTTTCCTCATAAAGAAGTTTTCAGAGCATGCTGAATAGTTAAAAAGCGAAACAATTTGAATAGAAATTGAAGCCGTCTACGGTCTCTGCCGAACTCGTCTTCACTTCATATAAAAACTCTGCTTTGTTAGCGTTGACTTTTCTGTGTGGACTGAGCATAACCAGAACGAACGGTCATCTGCCATGGTCACCCTTAGCCATGTTTTCACACGACACATTGTACTGAATGACCTTTCAATTGTACATGTTGTCACAGGTAATGTTAAGCGGACGACAATTGCTTCATGAATAGCATGGTGAAATTCAGTAGGACGATGTGAAAGTAGGCCTATATCAAGAAAGTGGCTGTTAGTGTCTTGTGTAGGCGATAAAGACCAATAGTCCGTTCAAGTCCTCGCTTCAACTTCGATATTGTCTATTTTGTAGGTTTCACGGATGGAAGACATATTTTTCTTAAGCTTTCCCAGTCAATTTTTGATATTTTAGTAGGATGTGGGCCAAATAAGAAGAGGTTGAACTGTGCACTGTTAACTTCAGTTTTATTAATTCGTAAAATTAGCAGTTAAAATTACAAGTCAATAAATTTTCCCGGGACAAGGGTGGGGGCAAGTGGAGTCTGATTATATGTGCGGGCGCCCATGGAATCAGATTCTAAACAAACTAACCTTGTTTACCGAATTTTTTCCATCTACAATTACAGACTACTTCAGTCTCTTTGCCTAGAGACTGAAATGATGGCAACAAAGTAAAAGATAATGAAACGGATGACAGAATGTTAGATACCATTAGAGAAAACTCCAGAGAATAAAAGATATTAAATCAAGCAATTTTGTAATTGAAACAGTGACCACTGACCATGTACGCAAACTTTTAAGTAGTGCACCAGCCTATGCTCCAAGTCTCCAACATAGTTATTTGTGTTCTAATAAACCCATTCACAGGGTTTAAAGTGGGTGGGAATGGCATTCCCACTGTTCTCAAAATTCTTGGCTGGAGTTCCCACTGCTCCAATGCAAAAGAACCATGAAACGCATATAAATCAAGCTTTTGGACTTCCCACTGCTCACCCAGACCACTTTAACCTCTGCCCATTCAAGACATCTTTTATCTGTAATTTATTGATACATTTTTATCACAACGTCTAGGCGAACCTTGAGATTACTGGTAAGTCATGTTCAACACCTCTGTCAAAGTGCAGTCGATATAGGTCAAACTGCAGCTTTCTCCAGCATACTACAGTTTCTACATGAAGGCCTACTTAAGCAAGAAAGCTCCAAGTGCTGTCAACTTTTTATCAATGCTATTAGTATATTTCAGCATGCAAATAGGCGTAAGTTTTCCATTTTACCTGGTGAACTCCTCATGAAGACCAACTGGATTTGGTGGATAGAACTTCACCACAAATGTCAAAATCCAGGTTCCAGCTAATGCATAATATGCAAAAACAGAACCACAACTAGTGAAAATATTGATGACAAATTCATATAATATTCATAGAGCAGAATTTAGGCAACAATTTCTTCCCAAAAATTAAAAACAACACATACTTATTACTTCCTACCTAATTTGTACTACTGTGATGTGTTACTTCCCTAGTCAGAAGAGTTAGTATTCGATGGTAATTAATGTGTCTCCTTTGAATAATAATAGCAGCATAGATAATAAGAGGGAACTTACACATAGCACAACAGTAATAATTAAATACTAGATGTTGTTTTAATTTTAGTCAAAACGACATGTAAACTATTGTCTGATGTAAAACTGTAATGAGATCTTGCACCTTCCACACAGCTTAGACAGCTGTCACCAGAAAAGAAAATGATTTCCGCTGTTCTCTGAAGCTTTAACTCTATTCATTCCTTCATGGATTTATCAAAATTTCATATTTCTTATTAGTTTTCTTAAACACGGATGTCTACAATCTACCAGCTTTTCACCTGGCACCTAACTAACTACACATCAGATTTGCATTTCTTTGTGAATTTTCACATGCTAGAAACTTTGCAAGAAAATAAATTAACTTTATCAATTAATAGATAATAAGCTTACCTATTTGTTTACCAATATTCTTGTCAAGTCGAAGCCAAAACTGTACACAAAATCAAATACAGCCCAATAAAAAAAGCATGTACTTCATTATTGATACCAGAACTTAATCATTGTGCTGTCATCATCAATATATATATATATGTATATATATATAATATATTGCTACTAGTTGAACCTAAAATATATTTTAAAAAGTCATGCTGCTATCATCTTTATCATAATTATACTAGACTTAGTAAACTACTATCTAAAAAATGAGTAGTTGTTTTAAATTCTGTTAAAAACTAAAAATTCAGGTTCAGCTACTCTACTCTCAGATGTAACCATTAATCATAGTTTTATGTATGCTCTTATCTGAACAATTGTGCATGCACATTGCAATTTAAGATCCTCTGAGAAATGCTGTGAACTTGGTCATATTTTGATTATAATCAGATTACATTGGGGTGACAATATAATATTCGGATAGTCTCGAGGTTCGATCATCTGTGCAAATTGGCGTCACGAGGTTGGTTGGGGTTTTGATTGTCGGTTGGGGTCAGGATTAGGGGTTAAAGTCATCTTTAGTTCTTCCTGCTGGGAGATTTTCAAAATTTCAATATTCAGCATGCACCCCATAAATTTTCAGCCGCCACTGGGGACAATGCAATTTTTGGAATATCAAACTTTCGGAATGTTGATACGTTACCTCATATTGAACATAAAAGAAATTGTTCAGCACTAGAGAGGGAACTGGAAGGACAAAAATATCACAAAGTACAGTTTGACAACATGAGCTATTGGAGCCAAAAAGACATCCAAATTGCCTTACATACATTGATATAAGAATATATTAGAAACAATGCTCTCAAACATCTACATTTTATATTAAAAACACTGCATTTGGGAAACCTTTGAATCCTTGTCTCTGTAGGTGAATCCAAAGTAATCCTTCTCCAAAAGATTGAGATGTTCACAGACTTTGTCAAAGACAACCTGACCAATAGCTTTATCCTAAAAAAATATATACTGCTATTAAGTGATCGGCTTATGCTAAATCAAAAGTTATCAACTTTTCAGTTAAGCTGAAAGTTTGTAGTTAAGGCAGGATGTCTAACTGAAGAAAAAACTAATATTATTTAGTTATCAACTAAAAACAAAATCATGAACTTTTTACAATACATGCAGATACAAATCTGACAGCATTTGGTCTTGCTGTTGCTGATTATAAGCTTTGGTAGAACTGTAATAATCTAGTAGAATTATTTGACTGGTGTATATGTACTCTCTGCATTACTACCTTCACCATCATTCACCATCATCTGTCTCAGCTTCCTCTGTCTATCACCTCTCGTGCTTTCATTCTAAACTGGTTTCATCTTTTCAAACACTCATATCCCGACTCCTCTTATCCCCACTGCCTAACCACTCTCCCAAACGACTCCCACCCTAACTGCTGCTCTGCCTCCTCGGACCTCCCGGAATCTCGATCATTGACCACCACGAACTTGCTCTGGACAACCCTTCAGATTTGACGCAGCGCTCGGGAATTGGCTGGTGCTCTGCGCTTGGCCTTCGAGTGGCGCTTTAGAAATTTGAGATTACGATTACCTAACTTCACATAACCTCTGCCATTGAGGGAAATGTTGTCATACAAGTTTATTTAAAAGTTGGAAATAGTCAAGTAACTATTTTGAATTAACTACATGTATTTACACATTTGCAAGCTTTACTTACTCTTTATTTCAGCAAAAACTATTTAAACTTTAACTTTTAAAATTATCTCAATGCTTATTGCTGATGGTATTGCTATCATCCTTTTCATGGTTCATCATCATAGAGTTTGTCTGCATTGCAATTGTCTCTGCCATGACAACATCATGTGTATCATTTCCATTAACCTCATCGGCAGTCATATCAGCAATTACTGCACACCATCAACACCAGAAGTAAGGGGGGGTTTAGCGCACAAGAGATATTTTTCTAATATGTTGCATGCCATTTCAATTACATGAACCTCCTTTCAACACATTTTCTTTTCTCAATCTTTTCTCAAACTCTGACACACATGTAGTAAGGTTGGTAGAGATATAATTCAGATTCATTTTAAAATGTTTGAATACGATACAATGCAACCATGTACTGAAACCTAAACATAGCATTAGTTCCAAAAGATCATGTAATGCACCAGGAATATCACTGAAAGGTTTATCCTACTTGTGAAGCTTTATACATTTGAGATACAATGCAGTACAATGAAAAAGGCTAAATATTAATATGTGATCAATAATTTCAGCTCAAGAATCCACTTACATCAACTTGTACTTCGTAATCACTCCCATCCAAAAGCAAGACTCTACACAACACCATGCTGTCTGTTGTTCAAATAATCTCCTTTCACAGTGATCTCTGGATGATTAATACCTTGAAGATAATTGTAAGCACTTTTTGTTTCTGTACACAGAAATTGAACTTATGATTTGACAGCAGCCTCAGGGAATCAAGCCTTCCCTTTCAACGCCTTCCCATAACAAAGAAGATCTACCTGTGGTAAACAAACATTTATCATCTACAAATATTAATCATTTGATAAAGAACTTCATAGTAACATTAGGTTGAAGACACATAATATAGTTTAAGGAAAGCTTCACTTGTAAAATTGATGTTTGAAACCATAACAGCCTAATTCTTTTGCTGTTAATCTAACAACATCCAAAGAAACAGCTCAAACTCAATCTTGAAGAAGCTCAAACTTGGGTGCAGATCACTTAGACCATGCATTAATTTGCATTATTAATGCAAACCTCTCCCTCATTATATCCCCTAAGTAACCTAATTATTTTAGGGTGATCCTTGTTAGCGGGCTTAGGCCCTGTAGAACTCTCCTCAATTTATTCTGTTATTACAGCTTAAAATTTCATTCAATTGTTAAACGCTTGCTTTGGTTCAATAAAAATTATGCTTAACTGTCCCACATTCTCACTAACTATATATAGACCTTATATCAATACTTTCAATGTTTTCAAAAATAATTACAACACTAAGATAAATATTCTATACTCAATTCAGCACGGTTTTAAAGAGTTAAGCTCTCAAAGTGATGCAAATCTTTTGCTAATATTCTATAGGCATGCAAGTACACTGACTTGAGGTTGTAAAAGATGTCAAAATTTGAACTTTTAGAAACAACCCTGAGGATATTACTTGTGTGATAGTACAATTATTAGTCTGATCTAGTATTTCTATACAATACAGTATTCTAAAATTCTTACAATGAGAAAGGTTAATGGCAAAAATTCTGTGCCCCACAACAGATCCATAACGACACTGCTCAGATAATTAACAGGTGAATAGGCTAAGTAAACAACTTGAGACTGAGTAACTACACCAGCATGATGAACACAGTCAAGTACACAGGTAAATGGTATATTACAGGTATGCACAGGCAACAGTTGAAGAGTGCTTATAATGGCCCTGGTCATGACTTTGAGTACTCTCAATAGTACTGTAGCCATCTCTTACAGATTTACAACATCTTCTACCCTTAAGTATATTACATGGCTGCTTATAATCCTAAATTTGTAGCCTATCTTTTCTCATGTAATTCTCTTCCTCCAGCCAGAACACACATACATGCACAGAAACACTTAAACAGACATACACTTACATGCCTATAGGCCTACAGTTAAACACTATACAGCAATCCAAAGGCTACAAGAGTCCACACATATATAGGCACACATTTCTGAAGTGAGACATGCTAAAAATTCCAGGTGAAGTCATGGTTGAACCATAGAATAATAATTACAATGCATCCACTAGTGAAATTTATAAACTATTCCAATTGCAGAATTCACAATTTAGGTTACATGTATTGAAACCGAGTTAAAACTAAAACTGTAAAAATAATTTGTAAAATGAGGGAAGGTACTTTAAAATAAAGTAAAGCTACATATGAGCCAACATGGTCATTTGCAGTGGTAGAAAATTGGGTTCAGACATTCTCTTGAATCTGATTACAATTGTTTATTAGGAACAAATCCTGAAAGTATACATTACAATTCAGATTGAAACTATGTCTCCTTCATTGTGCTAAAATGTTTCTATCTGTACAGTGAATGAAATATGCAAGTAAGTACCAACCAGAGATCTGCATAAAAATACCAAAATTACCATGCTACCCTGAATTGAAATTCTCCACTTCACCAACTTGACTACTAAGGTTGCTGATTTTGTGAACTATACGTTACAATCCCGAATGCTATCCCATTATTCTTAAACATAAAGTAAAGCTACATATGAGCCAACATGGTCATTTGCAGTGGTAGAAAATGGGGTTCAGACATTCTCTTGAATCTGATTACAATTTTATAAATCTATGAATAGAATAGAATATACACCATCCAGAATTACCATCAAAGATATATTGTTATACCACTCTCCAATCCTTAGAAGTTAAAACACTCACGAAAAAGAGACACACAGATAAGCAAACGAGACAGAGAAAGATAAATCAACAGGTAGAGATTTGATAATCTCGGGCTTTAACTCATTTCTAACTCATGAGTTATCAACTCATTCTCAAAATTTGGAAATCACTTCACTTCTGTGGGGAAACACATGTGGCAAGACGTGATTTAGTCTACGAACTCATCGACACACCTCCTTTAATATCTGAACAGGTTTTCATTCAAAGCTGATAATACTGGGACTGTTTACACCAATTTTCTCCAAAAAATCTTCCTTTTCTTAATATTTGATTCAAGTTAAAAATAGAAGATCTTAAATGCTTGAAGTAATTTTTCAAGATTTTGAAGCACCATTGCAAATTAAACTTTCATTCAAGGATATTTTCCGCTACAATATTCAAGCAACAAATATTAGTATTTAAATTTTCTCAATGTTTACTTTGCAAGTTTCAGTGTTCGTATATTTAAGTTCACATTCATATTCAGTCGCCAGAAATCTGAGCATTCTAATTCTGGCAAACCAACCAAAAATCATATTCCATAAATATACAATAATATTTATAATTATTTTTACTGTTATAATGTTTCAGGAAGTTATAAACTTGATAATAAGAAAAAGAAATAGGCCTAACATATAGCATATAATAATAATAATAGCCGATAATATATCTTTTACAATCAGATGACTAAATAATGGTCTAATTCATCAACAACAATGTATCCGAAGAAGAGTTAGGCCCAATAAGTTAGGCCTATTCAAGAGGTTAAAACACACTTGAACAAAAATATACGTCATTTACAAAGATTTATCAATATCTCTTGACTGAATTATCAAATCCTAAAATTCCTCAGCTTGACGGGAGAACAAGGCAGGAAAATATATATATTACAGACTGGAACAGCTTTACCATACAGAAAGCCATCGCATCATTTCATTCGCATGCAATGATTCCAGTCTATGTGAGGTATTGAAGTTAGGTCTATATATGAACATCATGGCCATTCATGGGCCTAAATAAAATTTATTTGGTTACTCAGTTCGTATCTGGCCTTTAAACATTGCTACTGAATCCGGGGTGTTTTAATGAATCTAATCTATATTACCAAAACGGAAGCTATACCGATAATTTAAATGTTTTTGAAAAGCCAGGTGTGCAAGCAAGATAAGAAGCAGGGCCTACTCAATAATAACACAGGTAAAGCTGAAAGCAAGCCTACATTTCTAGTCAACGATTTACTCTACAATCATCATACCTGGTCTTCACGGAACAGAACAGTGTGAAATATTAAAATCAGATTATAGAAATATTCTTTGTTTCATGCCTCCTTAAAATAATCCAGATTATTTGCTCGTTTTGTTCAAAACACTCAAAGTGGTTCAATGTTCAAGTGGAAAGACTGCTTGCAGACGCCGCCGACGCAAAATCCTCAGCCAGGATACGTTTTCTTATCACGCATTCTTGTTGCCGATTCTTTTCAGAATATTTAGATGCAATAGAGCTCTAGTCATTACAAACTTTATAAATTATTATAAACTTTCAAAATTATTATGAATTTTTAAACTTCTCACTTGTGATAGAAGTATATAAAGTATGATCATTAATAGCCAGTTCCTTTGGATTTCACTTGGTCACAAGCTTTGACGCAAATGCTCGCATTTCAGTTCTCACTACATAATTAGCCTAAATAGTTGCTACCAAAATCAAATAAGAATATGACGCTCCAAGTCTGCAATATTTGCTATAAGAAATATACAAATAAATTAGATGAATGGCGTTATTCTAATTTCTAACTTGCACTTCATACAACTTTTGTTAAACAAGGTCTACTACAAATGGTAAATTTATGCCTTGTTAAATATGTGATTTATTCATACTCAGGGCTTTTTTAGCGAGCAGCTGTACAAAAATGTGGTTGTAAATTAATTTTGTGCAGTTGCAAAAGCTGTTTTGTGCAGTTGGAAAATAGTAAAAGAAAGGACAAAATTGTACTCCAATACTCCATTTGGCATCAAATTAGCAAAAATTTCGTTGGCCTATGGGGCTTTGATCGAGAACCTACTGGGTTGATATCATTTAAGAGGATGTGAAACACTATAGTGGAAAACTTTGAGAAATTTTGACCCCAGTTATACTGTGAAAGTCAATATCAACATTGTCAAATTTTAAGTAAATAAGAGCCAAGGAAGTACTCCAATTTTCATCTAATTGTCAAAATTTCTTTGGCTTATGGGGCTCCACCCCAGGTCCCACTGGGATGATATCATTTCAGAAGATGCAACACTATAGTGGAAAACCTTTGAGAAATTTTGACTCCAATTTTACTGTGAAAGTCAAAATCAACATTGTCAAATTGTAAGTAAATAAGAGCCAAGAATGTACTCCATTTGGCATCTAATTGTCAAAATTTCGTTGGGTTTTGGGGCTCCGCCCCAGACCCACTGGAGAGCTTACGACGCTCCCCAGACCCCCTAGTCATTAGAGGCTGGGATTGTGCAGTTGTAAGAATTCCTTAAAAAAGCCCTGTTCATACTGAGGGAAGCTGTTCATGACATTGGCCTGGTATGTTGTGTCTGCTATTTAAGCCCTACCCTGCAAGTTAGAGTTTGGGTTTCTGAAGCAACCTTGTAATGGCTTTGCTGTGTTACCGTGTCATAGAAATTGTTATTATATTATAATTAAAGCAGCAAAACATGTGAATGTGAGCAGGCTATAGAGTACATAGGTTAGTGTTGTCATACAAGATTAGGCCTGTATAATGCACTACATTAACTGAATATTCAGACTGCCTCCAATATCAGAGGAGCCTAGAAGTGAGTGGTGGTGGTGGCTAAGTGGTGCTTCGGGTAAAACCACCATAGGCTGAAAGAAACTTGCAATGTCGTTTGCATATGCAAAATGATTTGTGAAATACTCACCAACAGCTGGACTTGGCATACAGCACTTCAACAATTAACACACAGTTGACATTTTATCAGTCGATGGATTTCTCCCAAACGCTTTATTTCAGGACATTTTGTTATGAAGTAAGGCAACAGATGTGGCACGAACAAACAATACTTGAACAATAATGGACAACATCCTTACTCATTACTCATAACAATACCTAGGGAAGAAGATATAACACCATGCAAGATTATAGAACTGATAAACCACATGGAAACAGTACTCATGTTAATTATCGAGTATCCTGAAGGCAGCAATAGAACAATATGTCGCACATGCAAGCAGAATTCAGAATATCAGTACAGTTTACATACTCGGATGTTAAGATTGATTGAGAAAAGCCAAACAAAAACAAACCAGCTACAACCCTGTTTCGTGGATTTTCAAAAGACATTTGATTCCATAAAGCACAACGTGATGTGGGCTATATTAAAAACATATGTTTTAGAAAACAGACTGATGGAGAGGGATTCAAAGAAATGGAGAAATATCAAAATATGCACTAAAAGTGAACTGGAAATAGAGGAGTGGTTCCTGACCCATAACGAAACAAGGTCCAACATGAGAGTCTGCAGCTCTTACAGACTGTCACGCTGGGAGCGCCTCTGAATTGCTCGGCTGACAGAGGCGCTTTGTAACTATTCAAATAGATAGATGGATAAAAAGTAATTAAGGAGATCCAATTTTACCTAAATACATTACTTAATTGTAAAAATTAAGATGATAACTAATAAGTCATACAAATTATCCATTAAAATAGAACTGTAATCTCTGTGAAAGGACTCTGAGAATAGAATAACAACCCATGATTTGCATACATTGACTTGTTGGAATCTAGCTGTGAGGTGTTGCAGAAATATTTGCAATAGGTTGGACAAAGTAAATGTGGATTAAACAAACAAATTGTACTAGGCAAAGACAATAGACATAGGAATAAAAGTGCAAGATTGAAAATTGAACAGGATTTGTGTAATTATGAATAGTTCCAACACAGAGAACAATGATTGCATGAAAGAAAAACACACAGGAATTGAAAAGGTAACTGGAGTAATGACAGGACTTGAACAGCAACTGAATCAGTTGCAAGAGCAAATAAATGTCTTAGACACATATGCAATTATCCATTGAGCACAGCTCTGTAAGCCTTTCAGGCAGGGGCAATCAAATTGACTGACATTAAACGATAAAAATGTTGGTACTCAAAATGCACTGCTATAGAAAATTACACCTGATTTGGTCACAAATAAGGGAGGTCTGAAGAAACTATTGGCCTTTGAAATGTATTGCTATAGAATATAAAAAAATCAATCAATCAACATTTATATACTGCCTCTTCCAGAACCCTACTCGAAGGGACCTGAATTGGGCAATAAGAATCACAAACAATGCCACTAAGGTCTGAAGAAAACTATAAAATAAAGAAAGACCTAAAACAAATCCATGAACCACGACAGTGCAAGCAAGGTCTTTACAGTTTAAGTATATCTGGCATTATCTGCTCAACAGACGAGATGTGCTTTGGACACTTATTACGGGCTTTTGGCCCATGATCATACATATAATTTAATTCATATTAATATACATAATATTATAATAATATATTCGTTTCTTACATCATTTTATTTTATTTATTCACACATTTCTATACTGCCCCTTTAAGTATCCCACTACTGAGAAGCGGTCCCAACTACAGCCCGGAGTTGTGTCGCAGTTTACACGTGCGAAGAGCCACGAGCAGTTGTGAGTGAAGGACTTGCTCAAGGTCCTTACGCGGCGGGTGGTATTCGAACCCGCAACCCTCGGTTACAGGGTGGCGACCTTCACCACTACACTACAGCGCCCCACATCACTAATCACGCAGACATAATCATGTTCATGCAGACATAATCACAACAGGTCAGGTGATGATGAACTTGAGTTTTAGTTTCAAAATTCACATTGTCTCAATGATTTATTCCAATCAAGATTTTCAATATAAAATTCAAAATAATCTGATAACAAATTCTGTGTGCAATTTACTTGCATAATACACAAAAATAACTCTGCATAACTAATTAATATTTTGACATAATTGTTCATTCACAGAATCGATAAAGCACCTCTTCAAGAAATTCACTCCGAATTCGCTGTGCTAGAGTACAAGATGTTAAGTGTCATTATGACAGAAGAATGCTTAAATAGCAAAACAGTGCACAGTAAGCTGAGTCACCAGTGACAGCCCCCCCCCCCCCACAAGCACGTACAGTCAACGAACGGGTTCCAGTTGACAGCTAGAGAAGTAAAGATGGCGTGGATGTTCAGTCCCTGGTACATGCGGCAGGTTGAGCAGTGCTAGCTAGCTACAGGTGGCAGCGCTAGCACAAATTAGGAGTCCAGAAAGTTCGGTAGTATAAGTGAAGTAGTAGTTTGTTTGTATTTGAGACAATAGTCTATCTCAGAAGTACAAAACTTAGTTCACTGACATGACAGCTTGAAGCACAAATCAAAATGATTCACTTTACATAACTCAGAAGAATGTGAAAGAAAGCAATTTCAGCAGCAAATATCATCAATCACACACAATGCAACTTCACTAACCGAGTAACAACATTTCACCATTCCGGTGGTTCTCAAACAAAAACCTAATGGTTTCTCAGCAATATTCTACTGTATGGGTATTCAGATGGAAATCATAACAGTACAGCCTGACATAGTGCCAATCTTGAACACATTTGTCATCCGCTGCTGAAAAATTAGACTGTTCACCAGTTACTAAAGCAAATATACATTTCTTGAGCTTTTAAATTATAATTTACACATAAAAGTATTTTAAATAGACTACTCATGTAAATGTTTTATGATCCTATTGATTTTAAATAGTAATTTACCCTCGTTTAATCAAACACATAATACAATGTAGATTTCAGAGAGTTCAAGTAAGCTGCATTACAGAAATGAATTAACTTCTTCCCTTAATCTATTACACAAAATCACAAACAAACTTTTCAAACATGTGCAAAAGCACTTTTTAATTTACAAATTTTGCAAACATGTGCAAAGACACTTTTTAACTTTAAAACCCTTAGTTTTGCAAAAATTAAAATTAAAACAAGAAAAAATCACTAACTCAGGCACTGGTTAACATTTTGTTGTATAAAATTTATGAGATTGTAAGAATGCTTGCAGCCTTTAGCTTTCAAGCGCTTCTGTATTTTAAACCTAGAAATTACAGCGATTGTCTCTCGCTGCACAAACAAGGAACACTTTGTAATGAGACTTATAGTCACTTAGACAACAATTCCATGAGCTACTAGATCTGATCATTCAAATACTCTTCTGACATAAACTATACTCTAAATTGAATGATGCAACAAGATAATCCATTCAGTCTCATCAGATATTCACAGGTAATTACAAAGACCTGACGACTCCATGTAATATGATAACAGCTAACAGACTTCAAAAGAGTCTTCAAAATTAACAACACATGTACTTCACCTACTTGAATTAAATTGATGCTGGCTATGCTAATAAGGTCATACATATTTCACAAATCACAAAGTCTGTGGATTCATTTGTAGCTGTCCGTTCGTGTAGCACACAGATATCAAATAAATTTACCAAATAAATTTATAATGGTAGAGACAACATACACTCGAGACAACAAAAATATTGCTAACATTAAATTGTGTCATTCAAGCCATTATGTAATATAATCAACAACATGATGTCAACGTCAGAAACAGTCTTCACCATCTAATATATACAACACAATTAGTAGTAGAAAATAGAAAAGTAATAGAAAACAATTAGTGCAAATTGAACACTGATATTCTGAGATGGCAAAACGCACCAGTTGAAAGTTGGATGTCAAGTCTTAAGTGGACAAAGATCTATAAAAAATCACTCATTTAACTTCAAAATATGCGAGAAATGCTTGAAGAAATATTCAGAAACATTTAAGTGATTGTTAAGAACACATGCACACTTCGAGAACACTTTCAGTGAAAAATTAAAATCTAGCCTAATAGTACCACTTTTTTAAATATGTTTGTGATTAACAAACAATCGAAATCAATATGACAATAATATGAAAAAAACTGAAGCAGTGAAGCAATAAAAATACTCAACTAAAACAAATTTAAACAAAATTCCAACAAGATATATATACACGGGCTGCAAAGACAACAGATAAAAACCATTAATTCAAGTTATGAGCACAGGATCAAAAGGCAAAATAAGTGAAAGATTAGGCTGTGGCACTCGTCATAGTCAACGCTGACTAACAATAATACATTGTTTCAACATCACAGCTGTGACGAATTCTTCTCAGTCCACTTCCATCTGTTGCTCTGTTTCGTGCAGTGGCTGCTATGGTCTTGTCAAAGTCTATAGTGGCATATCCACCACGTCTATTCTCTTTAAGTAGAATGGCATCGCTTGCAAGGCTAAATGGCTGTGATGATGGCAAAGCCAGGCTTCTACGATCCCCCACTTCATTAATGCATTTTCTGTTAACTCGCGTGGTAGAAAAGCCAGTTTTGAACTCGTGTCTCTCAGCAAGGTTATTTGATGTGCCCAAGTAAGTAGAATTTTCAAACGTAAAGCCACGAAATGAATGCCGATGCCAGTCCAGGGTATGTGGTTGGTGTTTTGGGGTGCTAGCAACCAAAGAATTGTCACCAACAACTACCGACCTTTTATCTGATGTAGGAACATTAACATATGCCTTGCCTTTGTTGCCAGCAGCAGGAACGTTAACATAAGTTGATCGTTTCTCACCACCCACATTTATGTATGCATGAGTATTTGCAGAGGATGTCTTCTTTGAAGTTTGTTCTTTGGCAAGAATCTGATTATTGGTGCAAGACAGATAAAAGCCTTCGCTATTCTCTGCATCAGCTGGAAGGTCTAAGTCAGCATATTGCATCGTCTGGGCACCAATGTCTTGCCACTGCTGCTGGGTGATATTGTAGTACTTGAAATTGGCTGGACCGTTGACGTAGTTGTGAACCGCACCGGCAGTGTCTGAACTGCTTCTTGTCTGTAGTGTGCTATGCAACTGGTTAAGCACCGTTTCCTGAACAGCTGGATCTAGTGTAGAAATGGCAGACAAACGGTTTTCTTGCACCTGTCCAGTCCATAGTATGCTGAGCTGGAGGAGGTTGAAGAGTGACTCTGCCTGGTGACATCGAAATGCGTAGATTGCGGGTCCAGTGGGGCAGCGTCTACCGCTTTCAAATGAAAAGAGGTCCTTATCACAACCGTAACGACGAAGACACCACAACGGCCAATGTATCGAGTCTTTACCTCTCTGGTGTAAGATCAGCTCCTGAAATGTAACCTCCAATTGGCCTGTGCAACTATCTTGACCCCTGCTGTCAAGAACAGTCACCTTAAACACATTCTGTTGTGTGTAAGAATTCGGTCCCTCTGCCTGATGCGAACTAGAACACCCCATGCTGGTGCATCAGAGTCCACACTTTCTGATGAATCCTGAAAACAAAATTTTAACGTTCTTTATGATAGTAATCTAACAGATAATAAAGTAAGAATAACTGTTACTAGTCATATACCAAAGCATATTCTTTGGAATTTCAATAAAGAGAAATGACACATAAGGTAAAACAAAAGTAATGGTGTGTTTCCGGTAACAGATCTTTTTAAAATATGGTAGGTAGAAAAATATTTTATTTTAGCAAAATATTTTTTATACGATTCTATCTAAGCATTTTGCACTTAACTACGCTGTTTTGAAAGCTTGTATTGTATCTATAGAACAATCAATTTGGTTTCACATTTTCTTACATGAAGCTTGCCATTTTTTACATTTCTAACTTATTTGAGTTTTGACTGTTTGGATTGCGATAGAAGTTCACTGTAGAGCTTCAAATTTAGTTTCAAAAATTCGCTCAAAAAATTTTTCAAATTATATTTTCCATATACTTTTTACAAATTTTTTTGAGTCGCTTCCAAAACGATGACCATGGGCGGAGTTTGGGTTCCGCTCATGGGGGGGGGGCTGCAAGTTCCGGAAAAAGTTGATGACCTTTTTTTAGTGCCAACTTCCAAAAATTATGTCGTCGCATTCACCAAAAAAGTTGATTACCTTTTTTAGTCATCAATTTTGTTCAATTTTGGGTCTTACAGATGACCCGATGGGGAGCTACACCTTCCCTGTACCTGGACAATGCATGGAGCTAACAAGTAAAAATCTCTCCATGGAGGGGCGCTGAAACGTCCTGCTTCGAACCGAAGCATTGTCAGTAATGAAAACTCTATCTAGAAGCTTCCAGGTATTCTTTTTAATTCAATTGAATAAGATCTATAACATACCTTTAATTAGAGTATCCAGTGCTATCTACTTACCTTCACTCCCCTTCCTATCTAACTATCTTTCCATCCTTCCTTCTTACCCATTGCTTGATTCTGTTTGTTCATCTCTCTTTCCCTTTATTACTCTACATATAAACCTGTAGAATGTAATGTATTATATATATATATATAAATAAATAAAATAATAATATAGCATTATGTATTTACTAGTTACAGAATTGTGTACATATGACACAGCTCTATTTACACCAAAACGATCTCTCCTCTTCAGGCAATTCCAACCCCATCAATCTCCAGAGCATGAGGAAGAAAGCTCATTGACAAAAACTCTTTCCTTAAACTTCAAGGTATTTACCGTATGTATGTTCACTCCACTCCCTATATAACTCTACACCTCCTTAACGCCTTCCCCTTTGCTTGTCTCTGTTTTGTTTGTCTGTCCTTCTATTTATGTTCTATACATTGATATAGGAGTTGTAGAGCTAGATAGGGAGGGAGTGAAGGTAAACTGTAAACACTAATTAAAAATAGATTGTAGGCCTTATTCAATTGAATTGGAACAAATACATTGGAAATAGTTTTTGTGACAGAGCTTTTCCGTCAGCATTCCATATATTGGTTTTTTTTGTACAAACAGACCATTTAGATTTTTAAATTTCATATTATTGTTGTTGGGTTACACTTAAATAAATGCACCATTTGGTCTTGTTTTGAGTCAATTATTTTTGCCTTTAAACAAAGACTTGCGACCAGGTAGGGAAGAGACCGGAATGCAGAGATCCACGAGATAGCAAGGAACTGAGCCAGCAATACAATTTCGCACAGCAGAGAGGATCTTAAAGTAGATGCGCTGTTGGGCAGGAAGCCAGTGCAAAGTACCACTAAAGTTGGATGAGATACTGCTAAATTTAGGAATACTGGGCCGTGTATCGTTGCCTCCCGATATATCAACTAAGAGTTTCAGTGATTTGTTTCTCAGTGTTACGGTCTCTCTTTATAAAACAGTTTCGGTGAATCGGCGGCAATATCCTTTCGGCGATTCGGATTTCGTCGATTCGCTACGACGCCAATGTAGGGCTTGTAGGCCCGTACTGCACCTTAGTAATAGTCCGGTAGAATTTTTTTTAACCCCAGAAAAATCCTGCCAAGCAAAAGTTATAC
>JAQFXW010000297.1:0-20480 GCA_034693945.1 Dendrobaena attemsi | reverse complement strand
ATACATACATACATACATACATACATACATACATACATGCATACATACATACATACATGTATGCATACATACATAAATACATACATGTATGCATACACACATACATACATAGTTACATGCAAGCATACATACATACAAGCATACGTAATTATTTTATGCATACATAATAAATTACAAACATAGCTACATAAATGCAGAATGGCTCAATAAGAATGTCCTGTATTGAATAGTGCAACATTGCTTCTCAGACGTGGGGCTTAAAGGACTGATGAAATAAGTGATCAATCCTCTAATGAACATACTCTTTATAATATTATATCCTGTGGTGGCAATGTAGTCTTCAGCCAACTTCGTGAACAGGTGAACAGGTGCTTCGAGAATATGAGACCAGGCAGCCGATCATACTTGCCGTCTGCAACAATTCTCTGGTTACAGAATTTCAACATAAAGTGTAACAGTTACTTCAGCATTGTAATGAATCGGGTTGTGCTGCATAAAAAATTAATAAAATTTGGTCTCTGGAAGTATTTCTCTGTAGAGAATTCTAGCATAAATAATTATGATTGGATTATTTCTCTGCTTAATTTGACAACATGGATTAGAATATTTAAACAGCAACAATTTTGAAGTAATGAAAAGTTTTTAGTAAGGTTTCCAGAGATTTATTGGAAAATCCTTCCATGCACTGTTGTGTATGACAATTTTGTTTTAAAATCTAAGTTATCGATTGTCGAGAAATTGCTGGCGGCGCTTTTGAACGATATACCGTTTACTAGAAGCGCTACATGAATGTTTAGATGCGATATGTAAATATAAGCCTAGGAATTAAATTAAATGGAAGGCTGGTGAATAATTGTTAATTTGTTGACGCCATTGGCTATCTCTCTACATTCAACAACGGACCAGAAATGTAAGATAACACGACGCAGATTAACGATAAAACAGATTAGAAGGTTCGGACCAATATCAATAACGAGGTCAAAGAGACTGACCATTAGCATCGACAGGGAAGCTATTGAGAAGCGGAATAATATTGTTCGTATTACCACGGGAGAGCTGAACATTCAAATGGTACAATGACAACGCTATATATATATATATATATATATATATTATATATATACAAAGGAGAACCGAACGCGCTTCACAAGCATTTAGAATGATGAACACTGAACAACCAATAGTCCTGTTTGGGTCTGCATGGTTGACGATGCGATGCTGTAAGATGAGATGAGAATTCTAACTGCAGAAATTAGTTGGGCATACATTAGATACTAGATAGCAAAGATTTCAAACTTGCCGAAAATAAGAAAAGACAACATAGGTATCCAAGCCACTATACATTGCAGGACAAATTGTTTGGCAATGTACTTGTAGACCACAGAGAGTATATACGTTGACAGAATCCCACGCAATGTAGGCCTACATCATACACAATTAAAATGAAGACAGAGTCAGGTCACAGCTACGTTGCATGGAAGACATACAAGAGGACATATGACATTATAGGGGAAGGACTTTTTATAATTGACCGAGAGCCGTGCAGATAATTTATTCGTACCAATGACCGCCATAATTTATGACTGGCGTCAGGAAGTAATGATGACGACGATGAAATCTACCAGACAGATGTGTCTCTGGCAGAAATTGAATAATAATAAATTAACATTTAGACAGAGAGAACTAGGCATGAGCAGACATACACGTAACCATATACACAGACTACCGTATAGACGGACAACGACAACAGTGATGGCGCATAGACAACTAATGAAATACAAGTCCATTAATCATAGAGAGCGCTGTTCCCGCTTAGGTCAGACAATAGACAGATGTTCATCCGGTGTCCTCTCCTCCCCACCAACGCACACTCCACCACCCCCACCGCAGTCACCACCGTCCAGCTCATCATGACCACCGACAATGACGGCCTGCAAGCCAAACGTATCCGCCCCTCCGCCCCACCACTATTATCACCACCATCGTCACCACCACCCCTACATCCGATACCCCAATCCAACACCACGACTTCGCTTCAGCAAACAACCATCTCCTTGTCTTCCTTCTTTGTCCGTTCTCCTTCCCCCACAAAGTCCCCTTCCTTTGCATCTTGATGCTGGGAAATTAGCACAGACGTAGAATCAATTTTCTAACTGTGGGAATGTTCCAGATCTTTTCCCTGGCTGAGAAGCAGCAGCAGTGGTGAGACATTAGGATGAACTCGCGGATCGCAAGCACACCCATGGGAAGACAGCAGAAGTCATCATGGTTGATATCCCCAGATTGTAATCTCGTCCAGCATTAAGGATAGCATGCCAAAGCACGGTTAACGGGTCTTTCTTCTACCGCCTTAATAGCAACGGATCAACCGCTCTCCTCTCCGCCTCTTTCGTAAATCCGAAATCCATAAAGCGATTGAATTCAGAGACGATGTGAGAGAAATCTGCGGCCATAAAGAGAATTTCCAGTGATCGAAATGCTCCGTGTGGGACTCACACAGAAGTCAAATCAAGCAACCCTCGGTCCGGTATCTCACGTTACTCTTTTTTCCACTCTCCCAGCAGCCAGTCAAATGACCCAGTGTCCGACTTTCAAACGTTGGCGATTACTCGAAACCGATTTTTATTGCATTTGATTTATATGAACAGAGTTTCCCGAACTAATAAAAACAGCTACAACAACAGCAGCTGCAGTAACAGTATTAAATGCAGTAGAAGTATCAGCGAGTATGGAGGTGGAGGCGGAAGTAGTAGTACTAGTAGAAGTAGAGGTTGAAGTGGTTGCAGATAGGAGAAAGACTGAGAAGAAGAAGAAGAGTACGCAAAACATACGAAAAAGATGGCGAATAAAAGCAATGCGAAGTAAAGAAAAGAAGAATGCGAAAATACAAAGAAGAAAAAGAAGAATGCGAAGAAAAGAAGAAGAGGTTGAAGTTGTTGTTGAGGAAGAAGAAGATGATGATGATGATTAATGAAAAGGCGATAAAATCGATGAATGAAGCTGATGAGACACCATTCCTTAACCTTGTGACAGCCACAAGAAATGTTTCAGGAGCCAATTTCCATATTCTCGACATGCCTTAGCTTTCACATTTTCACATAACCATAACCACATTTTTTTTATCTTTATACGTAGAAAGAAAGGGTCAATTTATTTTAACTTTGTTATGGTCAATTTATACGGCGCTAAAACCGTTTCGTGAAATGCATAATAGCTTAATGAGGAGGCACCAAATATACTTTCAAATTTGATTGAGATGACCTATATCGAGTTTCGCACAGTTCTGAATTTAATTCCTTGAAGCGAGACAGAGCCAACGAGACAATAAAAAGGAGACAGAAGCAGACGGACGGACGGACAGACAGTGGATTCATTGCTGTGTATACGAAGACAGAGATGCACAAAAAGTGATACAAAGAGGCGAGAGATACAGAGATGGATTGAAAGAGGAACTCGAAAGAGGAACTTTTGGTTCATTTATCTATAGAGGATATGTAGCCGAAAACCAGGACAAACGGAATTCTATTCGGACCTTCCTCAATAGCTCTTTCTCTCTCAAACAGCCTACACAGTATATTTTCGAGCGCGCACACATATCTATCCGCATCCGGATTTTCTCCTATTGCCGTACACATCTGAACCTTAATCAACCAAACCCGTAACCTCCAGTGCGTGTGGATGTACACCCGCTGACTCCTAACATCCATCAATCTATCTGCCTGACTATTTATGTCTGACTATTTGTCTGTACTTTCTATTCACCAATCTGTTTTCTTTTCTCTTTCAACTGATCTTTTATTCTATCCATCCATCTCCTGATCAATCGATACGTATATATTTATGCGATGGCTTATCTCTTCAGATATGTATTCATCTAGCGCCGGTACATAACGACAGACCCGCAAAACTCTGCCTTCAGGACGCTTAGATTTACATCTGACGCGTGCTGTTGCTGGACATATATTTCCCTTCTTCATCGTCATGTTGTTACTACGAGATGGAAATTCTTAAAGTCCTCTCACCACCGCCAGAGTGACGCCCATTGGCCACTGGGTACAGACTGCGGGCAGCCGAGCATTGGATGTTTATTCCCTTCAATATATATATATATATATATATTCGTTGTTTGTTCGTTTGAACCCGACAAGATATACGACCCGTACGTTGAAATCTTCTTCGGTTATATGCCACCCCACTGGGCCATTCAGGTCCTTACTTCAACTATCAGTTCCCGGTCTCAGTTGATGGGTATATACGCAGCGCGCTATAAAACTGAGGCTGGGTTCGAGAAAACGGACCTCCTTCTCAGAGGCTCAATGAAAGTGTATACCCTCCATCTATTGTGTAGCGTCTGCAGTAGCTGCAGCAGAGGGAGAGATCTTCTCCGCGTCGGCCATTTTGACTCTTTCTAATCAACAGATGACCTCGCTGGTCAACCCGACACATCCAGGAACTGACCAGTTGGCCGAGATGATTTATGACCACCTTACTTAGTGGGGCAGACTTTCAATGCTGATTTTCAAGTACCCATATATCAACTAATAATTATACCGTTCTGAGCTTATTAGACTTTTGCTGCAGGCTCATTGTTTACCATTTGCATTGCCTCTCCATCTGCTTTCTTCCGTTTCTCTTGTGATTTTAAACATTTTACCAGAGTGTAGGTGACGCCAACTTCACAAGTTTCTCGTGAATGTTTAAAACAATTATTATTATAGCATACTTTGCTGAACCAGTCTAACCTTGTGAGGAAGAGCAATGAATGCTCTGCAGCGGTGTAATTACTTCATGAGCTAAGCATCACTACTGAACCACGTAAAAATAAGGAGAGACTGAGTGTGACTAGGAAGATGTGAGGAGGAGACATTTGATACGATTACGCTAAGGACGAGGCTCCGGAGGACAGGATGGGAGGGAGGGGAATGTCACTACTGTGTCACAATGGGAGCATAATCAATCTTCATTCTAGTGACTGATGCTGTTCATAACTTACCACAGATGAAGCACAGACAGAAAGATTATAGCCAAATAGACAACAGACAAACACACAATAGACAGACAAACAGATATCATACAGACAGACGGACAGATAGATACGGCGACAAGAGAGATATACAGAGAGGCACACACATAATATAAAGAATCTATCTATTCAATATTATGTCTTTGTGCGTCTAAATATGCATGCATTCCATTGTGCTTCGACTGCTTATAATTTATATATAACTCTGTTCGGACTCGCTTTGTATACATGTCTGTCGTCTATCTGTTTTTCGAGATGATGTCTCTCATTCTCTTTTGTCTGTATGGCTTCAAACATAAGTCTGCATCTGTCCGTGTCTGTCTGTCTGTCTGTGTGTCTGTCGTCTATATACGTCTGCATATGCTTCAATATAGTCTCTGACACTGTCGCTCGTTGTATGGACGTTACTGTACGTGATCAAGAAATAATTGATAAGCTAAGTAAGTAATAAGCAAGTGAGTGCAGTTGGGTTGCCCACATCCCTGCTGCCGTAGGACAACGCAGCCCTACAAGGACCTCAACCTCTTACAGAAAAGATGACTTTAGATTTGTTAAATTTATTTATTCGCTTAATTTATTTTATTCGCATCTTTATACTGCCCCTTCAAGTCCGCGACTTCTCAGAGGCAGTTTGGACCACTACGGCCCGCAGGTGTGTCGAAGTTTACACGCCGAAGCGCCACGAGTGAGTGAAGAACTTGCTTGCGGCGTGGATCTGAATCGAACCCGCGACCCTTCGGACGCAAAGCGGCGACTATTCAACTACGCCTCGACGCCCCAGAACTTGATGATAAGGACGATGGTGTAGACGACGACCATGATGATGAGGAGGAGGATGTTAATGATGCTGCTGATGATGATTATGGGGGTGGTGATGATGACGATAATGATGGAAATAGCAAGCATCAAAGACAACAATTACAACAGCAACAACTTTAATTTATATTTAGAAATAGCTACCGGCACACACATTAAAACGAACTAAAAGCAGAAACATGCTCACCTATACACGCATTATTTTACTTCTGGGATATAAATATATGTGTACATGCAGGTAATATTATATTAACTGACGCCATATAATGTTTGGTGTATATAAACTATATAGGCTACATACATAATTAATTAATTATATGTATTATGTATGTATGCAAACATGTATGATAAATATATTCCGGGTGTATATGTAGGCTTATGTAGACGAGTGTATACGTCTCTCGTTGTATGTATGGATAATCGAGATAAAAGGCTATCGTTGATTACCGACTGCGGAGCAATTTTCAAATGGCATCAGCCAGTCTGGACTGATCTATGATCGTCGGGTGTCTACAATAGCCGACTACTGACACAGACCATCCATCCATCAGTCCCTCTGCCCGGCTGCTGAGGAGGCTGACGAGATGCCGTTCGTCCTTACTCCCTCTCTCCTTCCTTCATTCTATCTTCCTTCTTTAATGTATTCCTTTCTTCATTCCTCCTTTCTTCAGTCCTCCTTTTATTCATTTAGTTCTTCCTTCTTTAATTCCGAAATTCATTTCTGCCTGCTTTTACTCCTTCCTTCCTTCCTTCCTGCCGTCTTATACCTGCCTTAGCTTAAATCAATCATTCACTGCTCACATCTTTACTTTCTGCCATTCTTTATTGCATTCGTTATCTATTGTATATTCTTCCTTTCAATTGTGTGGAAACAGAGATAGATGGCACTGAAAAACTCCTGGGTAGAAATAAATACTCCAGGTAATTAAAGGACGGGCTCTTGGGTGGAGACAAAAACTATTGGTAAAGGACAGACTCTTGGGTTGGGACAGAGACTGTTGGTAATTCTGGTAAAGGACAGACTCTTGGGTTGGGACAGAGACTGCTGGTAATTCTGGTAAAGGACAGACTCTTGGGTTGAGACTGCTGGTAATTCTGGTAAAGGACAGACTCTTGGGTTGAGACAGAGACTGCTGGTAATTCTGGTAAAGGACAGACTCTTGGGTTGAGTGTTGAGACAGAGACTGTTACATGGTAAAGGTAAGACTCTTGTGCCTAGAGAGACCGACTGCTGGTAAAGGACAGACAGGGTTCACAGCTATACTGACGTAAGTGGGCTGAGACTGCTTGAAGCATCAGGCGCCTCATTAAGAATTCATCTTCTGTCAGTAGCAGCATTCATAAATCCCTGCATCAGAGTCAGCAGCAGCAGCAGCGACAGTCCTTCTCCTTCTTCTGACTTCGTCCCTTCATTCCTTCTCTCGTTTACCGACGTCTTTCCTCACCCAATGTTGGATTCCAACGGACATCATCAACCTAATAATGATTCTGACCGGCATGGAGAACAGGATTAGACAGCGATATGGAGCGATAGAGAGAGACAGAGAGAGACGGAATGAGATATAGAGACATAGGAAGAGAGGCTGAAACAAAGAGACAGATATCAGGTCAGCAGAAACAGGACAATAAACGGAGAAAACATGTAGACAGGGACAGACATTATAAGAGGAGAAAGATAGAGGCAGATAGCTAAAGAGACAAAAAGATTGAGAGAGAGTTTGTGTGTGAGAGAGAGAGACAGAGAGAAAGACAGAGACAGAGACAGATACAGATACAGACAGAGACAGAGAAAGAGACAGAGACAGACAGAGACATACAGACAGAAACGGGGAGAGTGAGACTGAAGACGGCGAGCCAAAGTTTGAGACAGATCGAAGATGGTAGACAAAGCAAGTGTTTGAGCCATGGATCTAGAAAGAGAGGAAGACATACATGTAGTCATGGAGATATGGAGAGATAGAAGAAGATATAGATTGAAGGAGCTTCAAAGCATGAAAACACACAGATAGCAACAGACTGCAGAAGCGAGCGAGACAAATAGCAAGTTAGAGGAAGACAGAGACAGACGGCGAGGGGCACTATATATAGTAGCTACAGACACTGAGTGAGGTGGGCAGAGGGCGAAAGAGGGTTTCCACGAAGCAACGACAAGTGTGGTATATTATAGAAGCAATCAATATATTCTGTATTAGTATACATAGACTGCACGGGAGATCTATCTAGGACTCTCATAATATTCATGTAGAATTAACGTGTATGTATTGTACCTTATCTGACCTGTGTATAAATGAGAAAAATATGTTATTATATGTATTATATTATCATTTTGTATAAATAGGCTTACATGTAGGGCGTAGCCTGCAGCTTTTTACTTCTCACTATTAGAACTAATTTAAAAAAAAACAGGATACTATTTTCTGCTGAAATACTTCGACTATAGCATAAGAGTCATATCACAGAACTGAAAATTCGTAGGTTCATTGGTCTGAATTCAAACGTCGAAATGGTCACAATTTTCATTATTGATCTTCGTATACCTTTCTGTGTCTGTCTGTCTGCCTACCTCACTCTCCTGTCACTGTCAGTATCCTCTGTCCTTCGAGTCTTGGCTCCCTGTGTCTGCTTCTGTGCTGCGTTGATGCCTTGCGAGGAATCTGTACACTGTCTGTCTTGGTCTGCATAAGCACACACATGCACACATACAGATTGATTTCTGCGTCCGTCTACATCTGCCCGGTTGTCTCTCTGTTCCTGTCTGTCGGTTAGCAATTCTGTCTTTCCTCGTTCTGCCAGAGACATGCAACGACCGCCATCTTCTATCGCGTAACCTATAGCAACTGCCGCCCATTCATGCGTCGTCGTTGTCGTATCGAGGGATCGAAGGGCGCTTACGACTGTCTTGGACATTTAATAGTCCCCACCCTCGATCCCAATGCTCTTTGATGCAGCATTTGATAAGCGAAGGGAGTGGCCTTCAGACCATCAGAGAACTTGGCCAGAACTGATGGGTTGCTGTTGTTGGTGAATGATGTTGGATGGGGCTAATTAATTGAACGTTCGTCTAAAAGATTACACTTCAGTAGCAATGAATTATAGTATAATAATGCACTAAACTGATCTGAATTAAGTTTTATAGGTCTATTGTGTGCTTCCCGGTTGGTATCATTGAGCTAAAAATATTCATTCGACAATATATTAAATGTTGATTATTCACGATGCAGTGGGGCAATTGCCAATTAGCCCAAAAAGCATCCAATTAACCTTCGAAATGCTATCGGATTTTTCGTTGATTCTTCGACTGACAAGATCAGAGGAAGATCTTATGTGGTTATCAGATCAGCTCTGGAATTTATTTCATTGGCTAATATACTGACATATCGAGCGATCTTTGAATCTTGTGTTGATTATAATTCACTATTTATGCACAGCAAACTATCATTAAAATTCAATTTCATTCACTTGAATTTGATCGATATGTCCATTCCGAGTTATTTCAGTAATTATGCATATACTAACAACTACGATATGGGTTCATTATATTTTTATCGTGCTATACTTAGTGATTGGAAAATAAATCATTAACATAATTATGAAAGCTTTTCTTATGTTAGCAGGTTTCACACATTTGTGTTCATGCACAAATATGTATGAATGCATGTTAGCTACATGTATTTACAGTTAATGCAGCTGTAGATTATGATATTTATATATGTACATGCTTGAACAATGAGTATCTTTGAACATTTGCATGCATATATACGTTTTTTAGATTATAATAACACTGATTATAATATACACATAGTGGAAGTGCACAGTGTACACGTATTCATACATTTTTCTATGCGAAGTTTGCTCTAGGCCCCTATACATCGTAGGCTCTTTATTTTTATAGTGTACTATAGATACGGAATTTGAGTTAGACTTGATTGTATTACGCTCAACCCAATTATTAGATTCTGCCGAGAGGCAACCGTCGTTCGCCCCATTCCCTTCTCTGTCCCCGTCCATACGTTCGCAATATCCTGTGGTGCGAACGGAGATCACTTCCGTCCAGACAGAGCAACCGGAACTTGGCCCAGATCAGCGCAGGCGCAGTGCTCGCTTCCGGTCAGCGTGAAATAAATGTCATCAAGTCGAAATCAAATGAGAAAGTAGAAGAAATTGTAGGGAGCTTTTTCTCATTAACTGTTGGCTTTAGTCTATTATAAGTTTGCTTAAGCTGTTTCGTAGACAGACAGACATGCATACATACAGACAGACAGACAGATAATTTGTTCTTGAGCGAAGACGTTTCATAATGCTCTGGTGCATTTGTGCTCCATTTCTATATATCTTAGGCTCATCCTAATGAGCTCTTAAGCCCACACTAGCCGATGAATAGCCAAGCCCTCAGCACGTAGGTAAATCCCACTGAATAACAGCTGACTTTAATTGATTAACAGCTACATCTATAGTTGATTAACAGCTAAATTTTACTAAGCCTTTAGTTGATTAAAGTGATGCTTAACCGATTGCCGTTGTCAGAGATAATGAGTTAATTAATTATTGACAACCAAATTTCACTGTTTTTAGGTTCAAATGTCCTATTCACTTACTCGCTCATTTATTATATTTTCTATACCTGTCTATGTACTAAAATGCCATACGTGTGCCATCCCACTTGTCAATAAACGCATCGGCCTATATATATATCATATAGGCCAGTGCTTTTTTGTCAAAAGATAGGTGCCGGTACGCAAAACTATACGAAATTTTTACCCAGTATCCACAACACGCAGTTACAGCAAAGATGACACAGTCGTAGATTGGTTACAGTTTTAATTTTACTATAATTGCTAGAAACACTGAATGTAAATAAATTTCAGTTGAATAGGTTCCAAAAGGTTCCGGTATACGCCATACCGGCGCGATATATCGTCACAAAGAAAAGCACTGATATAGGCTAACAACGGAGTATAACCAATTATCCCATATATATATATATAGGCCTATATATATATATATTAACATACGTGGCCCTATATATAGCTATGTATGCGTTGCTGTAGCGTTCTTCATAAGCTGTTGATTTTGTCTGTTGTAAGTTTGTCTAAGCTGTTTCGTAGATCTCACACTAGAGCAGCCCATTATCAGCTTCACCAGGCAATTTGATGATTAATATAGCGTCTTTTCCAGCTGAACAGCACAGACGTTATACATGGTGAGCCATAAATGACCCCATATCCTTTTGCTAATATTTCGGTTAAATATACTAATTTATAAATAACAGTCCGCACACAGCAAGCGAACTCATGTATACATGTAAATTCAAAATTTAATCAAAATATTTCAAACAGAGCAAAGTTATTCAATTTTTAGTGACGTCACTCACTGTTTTTTGATGGTTCAAATAACGTTTAACAATTTTTCTTATTATTTCCGCTAAACGTAGGCCTGATTTTTTAAAACTGAAATTCTCCAAACTTTATAGTAGGCCTAATTCATATTTACATAAAGCTACGAAATTTTATCAAATGTTTTCAAACGCAACAAAAGTTGCGGCACTTTTAGTGAGTCCACCTACAGAATTCTGATGATTTAAAAACGTGTAATGCAACAATTTCCTCCCAAAAGTGTTGTAACTTCTAATGCGTTTGAAATATTTTAATAAAGTTTGGTTGTTATATGTAGTTTTGAATTACCTTTAAGACTGGGAAATTTCATTAAATAATATTTACTTTCGGCGGAAATATTAGCAAAAGAACTGCTGAACCATCAAGAACAGTGGGTGACGTCACTAACATTTAAATAACTTTTGTTCTGTTTGAAATACTTTGATAACATTTGACAGTTATATGTAAATATGAATTGCCTTTCAGATTGTAAAGTTTTATTTACAAATTTTTATTTTTTACTGAAATATCAGCAAAATATGTAGGGGTCATTTTCTTGGCTCACCCTGTATCATATAAGATTAGTTTTCTGATCGAAATTGCTTTAAGATCTAGAGCGCTTTCGACCTTAAATCTGAAAGCCTTTCAGACCGGAGACAAGTTCTATATACTTCGGATGTATATATATATATATACATACGAAATATATAGAACTTATATATATATATATATACATAGAGTATATAGAACTTGTCTCAGGTCTGAAAGGCTTTCAGATGCATATATATATATATTATATATATAGAACAGAACACGTGTCTCATAAGCTCTTAAAACGAAGAGGATTAGACGAAGAGGAAACTCGGTCCATATAGCAGATTGCGTCATATCAGACTTCAATGGGAATTTGTAACGGGACTATTATCAGAAGTTAAGATGAATGATTCCCTGGCGAGATGCATTCATCATACCAAGGTACCAAGGCAATGATGGATACTTCAATGGATAGGCAGCTAGGTTGGGGAAATCCGGACAGGTAGCCCTTGATTTGCTTTTTTCATCTACAACTGTTGCATGCTGTTTCTATAGAACGGTTGTCCTAACTCGTAAGTTCTTGACCTCTTCACGTGAGATCTCAGTCAAATCCGCCCAGGAACGAGGATAGATGTTAAGATGCGAACTGTATACGCTTCTGGGTAGGCTAGGTTTCTTGAAGGGCGCTATATAAATTTGTGAAAGGAATGAATTTGAAAATGAATTAATTGTTCAAATTAACTTGTATTTTTCAACGCCTTCATAACAGAGATGATTGGCGTTAACAATGTACGTAGGCGTTTGACTTTTAGGTCTTTTGTATAGCCTGTAATTATTTATTGTTCATTGGCTGTAGGCAAGCCTATGTGTTTCTAAAATGAATTTGTGTACCCGAGAACTGAACGGCATGAAAGTGGGAAACTCAGAGTTTCAAGGTTTAAAAAAAGCATGATTTTGTCATTATCGACAGTATCGACAACAAAATCCCTTTAGGTATAGGACTATGAGTATGGGTTCGACTTAGAAAAGCTATGCTACAGTATGTGAACTTATGCAAATCGAAAGAAAACCTATGAATTAATTAGCATGGTTCTATTAATTATAATTACTATAGATATAATGATTAGTTTGAATCCAGACAAATTGCAACTTAATTCTTGGTCAGAGAGATTAGGTTGAAGATTGGCTATTGCACTTTCACTGTCACACCGGTCATGATAGAACTAAAAACCTGATGATTAGCTAAGAGATGCAGTAAAGGCCTATTCTTCTGAGATGCAGTAAAGGCCTATTCTTCTGGAAACGGCAGGTCATAACAATTACGCGATAGCAGATTACATATAAAGCCAAAGACTTCGATAAAATCGTGAAAGCTAGCAGTTAAAAGGTTCATACAATCTAGTAAACGACCATTGCTAAATTGTCGTGACAGCAAAGAAGATCATCGAAATCTGAAGAGAATCAAGAAAAGGTCATTACAATCTTGAACGCAGACAACTGCTGCCCTTTATGACTTTGTGATGCTCTGACAGGCGTTACATCTCTCAGGTATATATACACGCACATGGACCTTCCTTTATTGGCAATGACAGACCATCAGATTAAGTTAAATTCTATGATGTTCCATCGTATCATTCGGTTGATTTCCTGATCTCTCTGATGTGGTGCTGAATATTTCTAAGATTTCTAAGCATTTACATTCCATTTAGGCCTACTCTTTCAATTCTGCAAACTTACTCATTGAGTATTGCGAGTTGCAATATGAAACGTTGAGAGTCCAGTGCTCTTCTTTTGATTGATGGACCATAATTGCACGACTGAGGCACGGGCGCTATATAACTCATAAATTGACCTTTCGTTTGCACAGCTCATTATTGGAGACTCAAAACACGACAACGTTTGGAATAAAATGCGGGATAAAGCAACGAAAGGTCGCAGATAGTCAAAACTCTGTCACTAGATGACGCTGTCTTGTGTTGTCTGAAAGGCGCTATACAAATATACTAGAATGTTATATATAGGACAACGCGCGTATACACTTAAAGCGTGTCATGACGATGTACGTCGTTTTCTGGATGTATTTTTCGGTCGTTTGGTCTTCAGTGACGCAGAAAGCGTTTGTGGAGTCTGTAGGCACATGCAATGTGGCCCTTAGGCCTATACAGTCTATTCGTCTCGACTCTGTAGTGTTGTAGACAGTGTTCGGACTTCTTATATTTTAGTTCTGTGTGCCAAAGGTGGAATCCTATATGCTGGGGAAAGCCTATCAGATCTTTCACGCGGCTACTTCGACAGTGTCATCTTCTATAGCGCCATTCAAGAGATCATCCTTGAATTGATGACCCTCTTGTCCTATGCGACCAACGAACAATTTTGTCCAGTCCACAGGCGATGGACTCTGCCCGTCGCTATCGGGGTTCATGTCTATATATGGACCGTTTTCACCTGCAGTCTGCGCTTCTCGTCCGATTGGAAATCTGTCGGTTGGACAGGATGGACTCCACGGCAGATCATCAGTGCTTAGTAATGCTTACTCTTCTAATTACCTGTTCGTCACTTCTATTCTCGATGACCCCCGCCATTTAGTCTGGCGCATGCGAGCTATTATACTGATCAGGAACCTATAGGTATACTCGTTTCTAGGCACACATACACACATCTATACACACAGACACAATCTGACACACACACACACGCACGCACAAAAACACATTACACACAAATACCCACTTACGCATACATAATATGTATAAAACGCTTGCTTGAGTTACTCTCAAGTGTGCCATATAAAATATTGTCCCGATAGATGTATATATGTATCGCGCAGAGAATAAAATGGATTGTTGTGAAGAGCAAACACCAGGAGTTGATTAGTCTTTGCCTTTCAAGTGTGTATACACTTGTTATTCAGACTCTCTCTCTGTCTGATTGGAGAGCTTCGGCAAAAGCAATCGAAGAAATCTTCTCATTTATACAGGGTTGGCCAAAAAGTGAAAACCTACGGTTTCTTCTTAATATTCCAGTCAAATGTAAGAATCTTCAGATCAAATTGTAGAAACTGAAAGGCAATTCATATTTGTGCAAAACTCCGAAATTTCACCAAAATATTTTACACAAAACAAAGTTATTCAACTTCTAGTGGTGTCGTTCACTGTTTTTTGGTGCTTCAAAAGCGTTAAACAGTTTTTGCTAATATTTTTCCAAAAGGTAAAAATATTTTAATGAAATTCCACAGGCCGAAAGGTAACTCATATTTACATATAACCACCAAATCTTATCAACATATTTCAAAGGTAACAAAAGTTGCAACACTTTTAGTGAGTTCACCTACCTTAATCTGATGATTCATAAAAGTGTAATGCAACAGACGTTACAAAAAAGTGCTGCAGCTCTTGATGCGTTTGAAATAAATTATTATGATACAATTTAGGTCGCTATACGTAAAGATGAATTTCCTTTAAACCTGTAGAATTTCATTATAGGATTTCTACCTTTGCTGAAAATATTAGCAAAAAAGCTGTTAAACGTAATTCAAGCACCAAAACACGTTGGGTTACGTCACTAAAAGTTGAATAACTTTTGTTCCGTGCGAAATATTTTGGTACAATTTGGTGGTTTTATGTAGATATGAATTGCCTTTCAGTCTGTAAAAGTTTATTTGAAAATTCTTACTTTTGACCGAAATATTAAGAAGAAAAGGTAGCGTTCTAACTTTTTTTGGTGCACCGTGTATATACACAGGCTGCAGCAGTTTCTGTCGACATTGGCCCAAATCACGTCGTCGTCTGTGCCTCTGCGTCCTATAATTAGCGAGCATTAATTATCCGCCGGGAGTGTTCGATCACTGCAGAGAGCTATCGATCAAGCCAAGCAGAGGTCGATCAGTCGGTCTTTGTCTCGTGCAGCCGGAAACTCTCGGAATCCTGGGTAAGTTCTTAGCGCCGTCGCAATTTCCTGCGCCTCTTTATCTCGGCCCGACATGGCATCATCATACAGAACAAATTTCCCGGCGATTTACTCAGCGCAACCGATTGATATAGGTCGGCTGAAGACTGCTGAGGCAGCAGACATCGATTGGTCTTTGGCACTCTTAGCAGCTGGCTGGCTGGCTGGCTGGCTGACTGGCTGACTGGCTGGCTGGCTGGGTGCTGTTCACTTGGCGACCGGGTCTACCCGGATTACGATAATTTCCGACATCAGAAGGGTTGACGTGGGAGCGAGGTGACGGCTTTTCGATCAGCGTTATAATACGAGAGAAGAAAGAAGGGGACGCACTTAGAGGGATTAAGGAGCAGGGAGACGGAAAGGGAATGGGAAAAGAACAAAGACACGTAACGTATTATGTCACGGACGTATAAATGAGAAAGCAAGATTAAATGAGTATGGCGATGGTGATGACAACGACTGCGATTAACGATGGTGAAGATAGCAAGGATGGTAATAGATGAAGATGGTGTACAATCGTTATGTCTACAATCTATCTATCTATCTATCTATTTGGAGATTTATAAAGCGCCTCTCTCAGCAGAGCAATTCAGAGGCGCTCCCAGCGTGACAGTCAGTAGGGAAGAGATAAATCCCCCAATGATGTGGCCATGGGCGTAGTTTGGTTTCCTTTCATGGGCGGGGGCTACCTTAACTTCTAAAATGACGACGGTGATGAAACGATGGTCTATGACGAGAGCAATGGCGATGACAATGATGGTTATGGTGACGTGATGGTGTCTCTGACAATGGTGATGCCGAAAATGACGGTTCGCAGTGATGTAATAATGTTAATGACGATGGAGGTAATAAAATAAACGTTAATGCGTTCAATGCCAAGTGGTCCGCACACAGGGTCCTTAAATGATGAAGCCATGGGCGTAATTTAGTTTCTGTTCATGGGGGGCTGCCTCAACTCCCAAAAAAAGGTTAATGACCTTCCTTTTAATAATCAATTTTCGAAAATCCATTGATTATCAACTCCAAAAAGAGTTGATAACCTTTTTAAAAGTCATTTCCCTTTTTTCTACTTAAAAATGTGGGCCAAAATAAGCCTTAACCCTCGTGGGGGCTAACCCAATGCATAGGATACATTGCTAAATATGTTGCCAGTAAAATAGGCCTATCAGCCCGAGTGAACAATCAGTGACATTGTAGGCTTAGGGCCGTCACAATTATGCCCGGGAAATGACCCGAGCGCAAGCCGGGTACGAGAGCTGGTTTTCCATAAAACGATGTGTAAAACGTTATGAGCCTAATATTTATTGAGGCCGTGTACATTATGTACAATCATACTATAATGCATAGCTTTATACAGCTATATTATACAGAGCTATAATTATATGATGTATGATTGTATGTGCTAGATGCATAATGCTCATGCAAGTAAAAGAAATATGTACATTAGCATTCTAAATATTTATACTTTAGCCTATATATATACACGTATATATTATATTATATTATATTCATTCATTCATTCATTAATTCATTCATTTCGAACATTTATATATAGCGCCCCTTCCAGAAGACTACTCAGAGGCGCTCCCAACTCAAGCGCGGCTAAACAGAACAGTCTTAAGATAAGAAAAGAAACCTGGCGAGATGGACCTTGGCAAGAGGCGGAGTTCAAGAGGGAGTCCATTCCAGGTCGAGGGGCCTACAACAGAGAAGGCTCTGTTCTGTTTTGTAGAAGTGCGGGCAAAAGGGACTAGAAGGAGACCCTGCTCAGATCCGGATGTGTCAGCAACAACTCAACTCCGGTGCTGCTGACTAATATTTCTGCAACAGTTTGCGACATCACAACTTGCGTCATATGAATATGCATGATGTGCGTTTCGATGCATATTCACGAGCTGTGCTTAATCTATGGCATCGCGCGGTCTCCGTGTACATGCGGTCGGCAGTGGCTTTGCGCAACCACTGCTGCTGTCCTAATGGCGTTGTCGGCGTCGTTTCATTCACTTGATTTGGCGGCAACCACCGGACGACATCTCAATCTTCATCTCAACTTCTTTGTCAGTAATCCTTCCCCGTGGTGCCTTTTTCTTCTGCTGCTGCTTCTTCCCTTTCGTCCTCTTCAATTTTGTCTTTACTTCATCCTCTACTTCTTCTATTTACACTGTACATCATACTTCCACTATACACTACTACTGCTTATTCGTCATCTTCAGTTTCTATTTCTTTTCTGGTTCTTTTTCTTGATCTTCTTGTTCTTTCTCTTGATCTTCTTCTTCTTGTTTTCCTCCTCCTCCTCCTCAACCTCTTCTTCTTCCTCTTCTCCTCTTCCTGCTTCCTTCTCTTTCGTTTTCTTCTTAGTTACAGTCTATTCTATTTCGTCATCTTCGTTGTTGCCTTCTTCCCTCTTTCTTCTTTTGATTCTTCCACGTGTTCTTCTGCGTTATTATTTTTCGTCAAATCTTCTGACCAGTCTTCTACTTCTTTTTCGTGTGGATCCCATTTCGTCTTATTATTCTCTATCTCTATGTTTTCATCTTGTTGCTACTCTTATACCGTCTTGATTCTCCACTCCCATCTTTTCTTCTGCTTCTATTGCCCCCGGTTCTCTATTTCGTTCGTAGAATTTGCATCTTTCAGTTATCTTGTCTTTCTCTGGTCCGTGTTCGATGTCATCGTTGTATGAATGAAAACTCTCAATGTTCAGGGCGTCTGAGTTGATGGACGCGTCTTATAACACTGACGTCCAAAAGCCCCGAAGAAAGAGCCTTCACGTCAAGAGTTAAAGAGTCTTAACCTTTCGGTTGGTGCGTTTGCCTCAGCCCATCTATTCCTCTGTGCTCAATTGATCAATTAAGCAATTAAAGGTTGACGGTGCATTCCAGATTAATCCGACGGTGGCGTACGACAGTTTGATGGGATGGATACTCGACTACTCGTCGTTTCTGCGCAATTGCTTCGGAGATTAAGAGGATCAGGCACTTAGGTGTAGGCCTACCCTCGCAATCGTCTGAAAGCTAATAGCGACTTCATTCTGCAAAGCCTCGGCTTATGAGTTCACGTGGGCGTTTACTTCCTGTGCACCTTCAGGCCAGGTCTGGGTCAACCACGGCTCCAGTGGGTTCATAGATTAACAATTTGTAGGCTTTGTTCCACAATTCAACAGTAGGCTCTAAATAATTTTAGAAAGTTTTGAAGAAATGTAAATTATAGATAAGATATTTAAGACTTTCAGACTTGTTTATGGCAAGGTTTCACTATAGAAGCTGTGAGAAATATCCTGAAATCTATTTACTTGACTGAGTTCACTGACGGACGTCGCCTTTAGAACAGATGTTTACAAATACGTCTCTGTCCATATTACGAAGATTTGAACGTTTTACCACTCGCCTTACAGTCCAAACACGCTAATCAATCAATGAATCAATCAATTAATATAATCCGCTTCCGCTATTTCAACTTACCGTCCTGCAAGTCTCTATTACCATTAAATTGTGTTGTCTAAGGTGTGCTCCGTGCAGCTATTCCAACTTACCTTCCAGATCTCTATTGTCATTAATATTGTTGTCTAAAGTGTCCATGATATTATATTTTCAAACGAATAAGAAAATATTTGTGCAATACAGATTTTAAAATCGCGATTAGTTTTGTTATGATAACAGCCGCAGATATACAGGTAAGAGTAGTTTTCTAAGAAACGCGCTAAGTACTGAAGATAATACAGTATAATTATATCTGTTGAAAAGTCATTGTCATATCGTGTTTACCACAATCTTTGTTGACAATGTTAGACAATATTGGTAGCGTCATCGTTATCAATAGCGCTGTTGCAACTCTTCACATGTTGTGTTCCTTTCCTGCATATTATGGGACACAGTGACTGATTGATTAGAGCGACTGGCGAGTGCAGGTTCGAGTCTCGTCCAAGGAAGTCAATTGCTCTCCAGCACCATTTTTCTGCGTTATCGATGTTCTATTGGTGTTTGAACCTATGAGGGTTGGAAGGAGGGCAAAAATACCAAAATACAATTGTCGCAATGTATTTTATTGTATAATAGTCATCGACAACAAATTTACATGTTTGGAATCAAAACATTTGCCTAGCGCCTATTCCAGAGCCTCGCCGCTATACAACTGTCTGAAAATGTATGTCACGTGTTTCCTGGACCACAGTTTACAACAACAATCGGTTTGTTCTCTAACCGGATGTAGTTCATCTGCGCTTCCGTGCACATATTTTTCCGGTAATTTCCCACTGCGTCCATTAAACGAACATTTGCTTCGTTCGGCCTCAATAATCGGTCGTTCGGTCGTCACCAGTGATTGGTCGGTCTCCGGTTGATTGAAGGCTATCAATCACTCGCTTCGTCTGCTGTATGTACGATCCAAGACACGCTGATGTCGTCCCACGACGGAATTTCGCCGGATTCTCGCAGAAACCCGCATCCGGATAACATCGGACTAATCTTCAGCATCCTGGATCAGGGACGGTTCGGAAGGGAGCCGAGCGGCGCAGTGCTACGGGAAGAGAGGGATTGGTGGAAGGGAGCGCGGGAGGTGGAAGGAAGTGAGGAGAAGGAGATGAGCAGAGCGAAGAATGGAAGAGTGTAGAGAAATGAGGCATAGAGACAATAAGTCTTACTTTAGAGTATGACGAGAAAGGGACGGGGCGGAAATGAGACAAGAGTCGTATATTAGAGAAAAATGAGTGGAGGAAGAAAGATACAATCATAGAGTGAGATAGAGAGAGAGAGAGAGAGAGAGACAGAGAGAGAGAGGGAGAGAGAGAGAGA
>JAQFXW010000296.1:0-20490 GCA_034693945.1 Dendrobaena attemsi | reverse complement strand
TAAAGGTCCTTACGCGGTGGCTCGGGTCTGAATCGAACCTGCGACCCTTCGGACGCAAGGCATCGACTATCCCATTGTTCCACACACACCCCATGTGCTAGCCCGAGATGTTAAATCTCAGAGTGTCGGCAGACATCGGGATCGTACTCAGTACCTTGCAAACACAAGGCCCAACGCGCTCCCAATGTAGCTAACTGGGCTAGTATAACAATACATACATACATACAGTTCATTACATACATACAAGCATGCATATATACGTTCATGCGTGTATACACCTTACAATCATACATGCATGCCTACATTCCGTGCAATTGTACCCTACCTACTATAGGCTGTATAGAAGACGAAATGCCAAACCAGTGGATGCTTTATGACTTCTATTCTGCTAATTTGTGTTTGCAGCACCACAGAAGGCAGGCGACGACTCATCAGGCTGTTATACGTTCAATTAATTAAGTCCAGCAACTTTGACATCTGCGTCTTGTTAGAAGAACCTTCCGTCAATATACAGACAATATAGTGCAAGTGCACGAAGACACGCCTCCAAGTTTACATGCATTGATCATATTAGGTCTATTATATATAGGCCTATAAATTATAAGCTCATAATTCTACGTAATAATGTTAGCACATCACAGAAAAGTAAAGGTGTTCTCCGCATATAGGCCCTATACGCACATCAAGGGTCAACCTGTAACAATCTCCCTTTTTATATAAGCCGATTAGCTTGTAAACTGACAGCTAGATTGATCCTAATCTATAAGGTCCTGGAAGCCTTATGGGAAGCGACATTCCTTATCTTTATCTGGTTTCATAGAAATGTTCTTCTGCAACATTGCGTTCACTTCAAAAAGTTATTCACGCGTGACGCCATGTGACTAACTTTTCGTAACAGTTGACATTGCGTTTGATGATTTGAATTAATGGTTTCTCTAGCAAGCCTAAAATTGTCCTTAGCACTGGCATGGCATCAAATTATAGGCTACGTGTAGTATTTTAGATGGAGAGATTCGTGTAACATAATAACTATATTAAACTCTTAGGCAGTTAGTCCTTCCAAAACAAGTATAGGCCTACTCTAACCTTAATTAACTCACAATGATGTGGAATATCCGTTTATTAGCCTACCTCACTAACGGCTACGAATAGTTATTTGGCCTAAATAAAAATAAATAAAAATAGAATGGTTAATATCAGAAATATATATATAATTTAGAAAATCAGATAAATAAATAGGAGAAATATATGATATTTGTATAATTATTAATGGTTTTTGAAAGTATTTAAGAGACTTTCATTAGATGCATTATCTTGTGCACAACAGTCCTACGTGCATTGCCATAACCACAGTCACTTCGGGTGTAGTCATAACCTGTATTTTTCTAATCTTGGTACACTAGGAAGTCTAAAAAGAATCCCTGCATGATTTAGGGAAAATAGTATGCACTGTGGATTTTCGCCTGCATAACTAGTAAAACTAGTTATTTGCATTGACTAGTTTTGACCAGACAATGACTAAGAAAACGGGAAAAAAGATCAACGCATGTGAAATGTCGATATGGAGGAAAACGCCGAGCATATCATGGACAGAGAAAAAGACTAATGAATGGCTACGCGTGGTGATTGGAATCGAGAAGGATGAGACGTTACAACAAATAGTGCTAAGAACAAAGCTGAGGTTCCTTGGACATGTTATGAGATCAGATGGATTTGAAAAGGAAATGATGTTGGCTTGTGGAGAGGGAAGGAGAAAACAAGGGCAACCAAGGAAAAACTGGATGGATGAGATGCCTCGACACAACTGGAATGAATTTGGCAGAACTACGGGATGCGACATCAGAAAGAAAGAAATGGAGAAGCGTCATCATGACGGTCGCTAGAGTTCAAAGGACTGACAACACAAGGTGTGTGCTCTATTTGGAGTGAATTAAGATTATTGTTATTATTTTACCCAAAGTAAATATGATCTGTTATGAAAAAATTAGTTAGGAGTAAATAATTTGATCTCCTTGAGATTAGTTATGACTCATCCCTGGTTTGACAATGATTCGGAAATGCTATCCGTGCACAATCTTTGTGCAATTGTTTATTGCCATTGTCTGAATTGCAATCTTAGGAAGGACTTGAAGTTCTAAGAGAAGCAGATGGCATTTAATTTCTTTGCTGAAAACTGAGTCAAAAAGTATTGTTTTGTTCCTTACTATTTTTATTACTTGCATTGTTGGCTTGTTATTATTATTGTTAGTTTGTATCCTAATTAGGCATAATATTTATAATGAACATGATTAAAGAAAAGTCTGAAAACCTTAATGCATGCAAATATGTATAATCTTGTCCGTTGGTGAGAAACCTGTGGAATATTCAATATGCTTTTCATGTTTATTCAGAGATCACTCTTGATGAATATTCAGAAGGAGCTGTCCGCCTGCAATGGCACACTGAATCACGCCTCTCGTTCGAAAGAGCCGCTTGAATATTCATTCTGGTTGATGGCCAACCTTCCACTTGATGACAAAATGAAACTCTCTCTACTCGCAGTTAATACTACAATTCAGCGACTCAGATGTGAACTCGGTATACTTAAGTCGGTCAGCTGGTAGTATTTCCATTACTTTCAATTAGATTAAAATGAAATTTTTATATTCGATTGTAGCTATGGTCGCTGAGAGTTATTTGTGATTGGTAGAAATTGACAAGGAAGGGTAGAAATTAATTTTGGAAACAATGCTTGCCCCCTAAGTTTATTAAGTAATGACTGATCCAACCCTGAGACCAGGTTGAGACCTGCGGGGTTTGTTGCCAAGAAGCAGGTGTGGTAAATGACAGTTACTATACCATATGCAGTTACTACAGCTGTCAAGAAGGAAACCCTCTTTTCGCTGGTTCTTGCACACTGAGACACTTCTGAACAGTACACCCTACAAGAGGGTTAGTTTGAGGCAAATGTTGACATGCGATGCAATGCCATATTCTTCAACATACAAAAGCATCATTTTGGATATTTATAATTTAGTACCAACATAACCTAGGTAGCACATGTTAACATTCTGCGATGTGTTCACATTGTTTGTGCTAAGAACTCTAGAAATCTTCCATTATCAGCAAACGAGCCAATGGACCATAAATGATCCATTCCTGTAATGTCGCACAATAGGCAATTAAGCATGCAGAATAAATTTATTTATTTTGGTCTGACATTTTGGGATTTTAGTAGAGGCTGTTATTGATGCTCAGTTTCAAGACTTTCTTTTGAGTTTCTTACTTATATTATTTGATTCTCTTTATGATTTGCTTGTAGGAGATTCTCTAGAAATAGGTTTTGTTTCTTGTTATTTTCTAGTGCACTGTGATATGTTGCAAAGACTGTGGGCTGTTCATAGCCGATAAGAAGGACGTTTTCAGTATGGCTAAAGACGGTCCTCTGGGCATGTATGTCAACCCTGGCGGTTACATCCACGAAATGATCACCGTATGCAGAGCAGAAGGTCTGAAGAATGTTGGTGGGCCTTCGGTGGAAAATACTTGGTTTGAAGGGTACGAAACAGTTTCAGTCTTCTTCATTTGGTATATTTATGTTTAGTCTTTTCAGCAGGTTTCTCAGCTCGATCCTCTCTGACATCTATGTGAAGATTACAGGCTTGAAAAGGTCCTGTGTATGCTTGCCCTTTGCTCACTGTTTGCATAGCTCCGTCTAGTCATTCGATAGTCTAACTCTGGGCCTATATTTTATTTTTATTAACATTGGAAATGTTTTTGATGATGAAGTCGGAATTGAACCTGTTCCGTGACTGTTTTCCACAGATGTTTCTTGGTTTTGACTGCATACCATACAATATGTAGGTATGTAGGCCTCTATGTCTGGAAAGATTTGTTTCACAATTTTTCTAGCACTTTTAAATATCTCAAACAAGCAATACTTATGCATACTTTTCATGTGTATGTTTGTGTAAATGTGTATGTATGGTATTTTATATATATAGGCATTTTGGTACATTTGTATATCAGTTTTAAATGCCTCAAAAGAACTGCCTCGGCTAGTCTAAACATTGCTCAAACTTGTTAGAAATAGACTAAATTCATTCGTTTATTTATTCATATCCAACATTATATAGCACCCCTTCATCGGTAGGTCTATGCAAAGACTGCTAAAATAACTAGAAAAGTCTTGTGACATTCGCCTGGCGAATGATTCGGTGCATGATCCAATTTAGCATTTCTTAATTTCTTATGGTTGATTTTTCTGTCTAGGTTTGCGTGGACTGTGGTTCAGTGCAGGAACTGCACAGCGCACATCGGTTGGAAATTCACAGCACAGAGGAAAAGCCTTTCCCTCGAGAAATTCTGGGGAGTATGCCGGAGTGCCGTGTTGCCAGGCATCAGACAGGATCGTCCTATTGATGTCGATATGTGTGCTCTGACAATTTAGTCCAGCTTGAACCCTTCCTTGATTGCTTGACAACATCTAATTGTATTATGTGCCATATCCACATGTACATTTAGGCCTACATGAAAGCATTGTTTTAATTGTTACTTTGGTGCCAATTGTCAGTCTAAGCGCCATCGAATTAAGTAGGTGCCAATTACTTACAATCACTTCATGTCTTTGGATGCTGAAGATAGTCAGAGATATTTATGATTACGAATCTTCGTGTAACACAAATCTCCCTAGTTGTATTGTATATAGATTTCTAAAGCGCCTCTTTCTATACGACCTAATCAGAGGCACTCGCATTGCGCTTGGCTTTCTAATATTGTTTTAGCACAGTCGAGAATTTGATGCTAATTTGAATTTGCCTCTAAACTGGCTTTAACGATATGAAGCTTGTGAAATTTATTTAATTAATAGCCAGTTACACTGATAGCATGATACAACCCCATTATTATAACTTGGTATTGTTATTGATTCCAAGGTATAAATTATGGAATTCCTCTGTTCGATAATTTATTTCGTTTAACAGACTGATAGTATTTGAGACTTTCTGATCGAATTTGCACTGTATTTCGAACTTTCTGGCTTTGAATGTAAAAAAGTTGAACTGTGGTTGTTGAGATAGTATGGAGAGTATTTTGACCAAAAACTGTGTTACTAATCTAGGCTAGACCAAGAACTTGGGTTATGGTATCGCCAGTATTTGTTATGGGAATTTCCCGGTGGGCCAGTGGCCCAATCTGAAGTTTGATCCGTTGCCTCAACCCTAATTGCAAAAAATGAAGGTGATGACTAAAAGAAGTCATCAATATAAAAGAAGGGAAGGAGGAAGCAAACATTTCTGAAAGGAAGGTGATGACTAAAAGATGGCCATCAAAAATTTTCGCACGCCACTTCTGGACGAGCAATTTAGCCACTGACTGTGTGATTCATATGAATCAGCTCAGTCAATGATCAGACGCCAATCTCAGTTGAGTCGACTATGGTCATTTATGTTGAACGGGTTTTTTAAAACTCCATTGCCCTCTCATACAGCAGATCCATTCCCCAGTCAGCTACACTGGTCAGAGCCTATGTGAAAAAGAGCAATAATCAATTCCTTGAGAAATGGGCTTAATTGCAGTATCAAGGTGTCAACGTTTCTCATGTGGTTCTCTTACCATAAAAGATCTAGAGGGGATTAGTTTAATGGATAACCAGTGTTAACCACCTACGAAGAATCTAATATTGAGTCTTGTAATCTCTCAAATGCAGGGTCGCTTATCCCCCCGGATTCGTTGGAGCCCCCCATATATTTTCCCCTTCCTGTAGCCACTTAGATCAGTGCATATTTGAACAAACTTTGACTACTGGGACAATGTCTTCAACGACTAGAACATTTACTATATCAAATGGAGCCCATTTTAGTCGTTTCATTTAGGTCCCCTAATAATATTTCCTTCTTGTTGTCATGCATGCCCTTCACTTTAGTCATGCATAGAAGTTTGAAAATCATGGTTATAAGATTTCAGTGGTAGGCCTACGCTGTTTAAAAAAGTTGAAACTTCGCCCCCTATTTCGCCAAAAATTCTTCCCCATATTTCTGAAATGGAGCATTTGCTCCAAGGCTTCTATGGCGTAGACGCCCCTGCTCAAATGTAGAGACGACCTTCCTTCGCCAAGGAGTAAAATGGGGCGCCGCGCCACTCTGTGTTAACTCCAACCACAGTACAGGATCAGAGCAGCAGTCTTGAACACCTCTGAAAAGTTCATACAACGAGAGGTAGGCCTAGACGTGCTATATAGGGTACTAACACGAGTCGGAACGCCTATAACCTCGCCCTTGCCATCCACATTATTTTGTGTTGTCTCGAATTTACTATAATTACGATTACGACCCCCTCACAGCTCTCTCTTAGCTGCAGCCTATAGGCCTTTAAAACTTGACAGTTTCTTGCCAGATTTGTAGTTATTTATGGTAAACCGTGCGCAGCAGAAATGATTAAGGATTTCACTCTACACACAAAAACTGTACAGCTACAGAGGTGAGATAACTGGTGCAGGTTTTAAAACATTACTTCAGTTATGAAAGCGCGAACAGCGCCACACGATCTGCGCACAATAAAAAAAGTCGCTATACAATTTTTTGTTTTTCTTGAAGCCGTCTGCAATTAATTCTGAGGTTTTTAATGTGATGCCAAAGTTTACTAAAATTATCTTTATTTTAAAACATGGCGAACGAATAGCCTACATGTTTTAAACTGTCAGATAGGCTACTTTTATTTGCGATAGAAATGAATTGGGTTAAAACTCGCTTAAGTGTTCGTGAAGACAAATTACGAATGAAACAGCGGGTGAGTTCAGCGTATAGTCCTACTTAAGATAACAATAATTTATAATAATAATAGTAATGTGATAGTCTACAGTCGAATAAGCATACTCACGCTAATGGGTAAATCTTCTGCGGCGGGATTTTGACGTGTATTCCGCCGCAGAAGCAATTATCCATGCTTTGACTGGCGGAAGCTTCCGCTGCAAAAATCGGTTATAGCCAGGGTACCTGTCGTGAGGGTCGGTTAAGGTCAGGGTTATGGTTTGTATCGGCTGTAGTAATATCCGTCGGATCTAAGCGAAATCACGATGGACTATATATACGGCAGAAGCTTCCGCCGTATAAGCAATTATGCATGCTTTGGATGGCGGAGGCTCCGCCGCAGAAACACCTCGCATACTTAATTATGCCCTCTACTTTCGTCAAGATAGTTTGATATTATTTGCATTAATTTTTAAAGAAACCTTTTGTCTCTCTTCACTATCTGCATATAGCAAGAACCTGTATCTATACGACCTACAGTTTAACTTATGGGCTACTTCATGCCTTTGGGCATAACTTAAAGATTATTATTAATATTAGAAGAATCCATAAAGGTTAGCCTACAGCCTTAACTGACCAAATATTTTAAGATAATTAGACTGACGTGTTGGAGGTGACAGACATTAGCGATCATGAGAAAACTAGGATATATTTACAAGCATGGATGAAGGGCACTTGTGTGACTTGACAGTCCTGAGTGTCATTTATGACATATGCCAGACATTTCACTTTGCATTCACAGCATTGAAGATTACAACATGCAGTGCTTGTTTGAACACTAAACGACTTTGAACAGGCATTTACTGTGTCTTCATTTATGGAATACAACTACAACATGAGAACTTCTGTCATCCGCCTTACCGCAGTTCTGAGTCCTGAGAGCTGTCAAAATGACTCTCTATCTCGTGTCCTGTTTATTGTTTAACGACATTATATTTCAAAACATTTGCTGTGTTAAGTTTGTTTTGGCTCTCATATTTCGACCACTTCCTATTCTTCTTCGTGTTTTTAGTATAGAGGAGAATGCTATGGGCATCTTATCTTACTTGACCAACTTTATTGTATTGTATCTACATGTATAGATTTCTCAAGAGCCTCTTTCAATATGAATTTTAAACTGCATAATGGTAGTAAGAGGAAACTAATGAAGCTGTTCAGTCATGAATGTGGAGATGTCTTCAGCCTAATTTCAAGAATTCTCTAACACCGGTATCACAGTAAAAGACCTTAATTTTTGCAACTAATCGTATAATGTTAGGCCTAGTTAGAAACTATGAAAGTGAAGTTTTAACAATCCTAGGTAGTCCCTTAGTTTATGTTGCTAAATTGATACTCGTGTTTTCAATCCTATACTTTACGTTGCTCAATTCCACATACCCATATTCAGACATCTTCTATCAAATCAATTTGTTTTTATCTGTCACCCACTGCTCTGTTTTGAGCATGTTCATTTGTCATTGAACATTCCACTCTTGTTTTGCACTCAACATTTTCGTCCTTCATCCACGTTTTTTTTTATAAAATTAACATTTTCATCCGTGTGCACACAAATTTGGCAATATGAACTTTGCATGGTGATAATTTGGTTATGTAAACTACGGGTTTACCCAATCCCATTTATTGGTAATTTTATCATATTGCATGAAAATTACTGATTAAAAAGCAACTTAATCTTCACTGCTGTTACTTAGTTTCATCACTGATGACTTAGTAACAAGTGAATTTTGCTCTTGGATAATAATTATAATAATGGTAATAATAATCATAATAATACTTCCAGACTGTTTGCGTTTAAGAGCACTTTTCCTAATAATAGTAATTATAATGGCAATAATAATAATAATCAGGTTTAATTCAAGCTGACAAACAAACAGCAGTAAGATTACAAGACATTGTAGCAACAAATGCATGTTTGCAAGTTAAACAAGAGTCAAACTTATGACTGTATTAGGCAGCCTGTTTGGTATCCATCGCATCCTAATGCATCCTAATGTTATCATCCCCCTATAGAGTGGAAGGCTGAGTTAACCTTGCAGAATAGGGGAACCACTCCCTTTTCCCACTTGATAGCTTGCTCTTCACGCCAATATGTTACCATTCATGTATTACAATTAAGGAATTCTTTGCCAACAAGAAGCAGACTCAGATGATACAAACCCATCAGCCTGGATCTGGAAGGAGCCTTGACCTTCAGGCAGTCGCCATTTCCAACCAAGATAAATTCAAAGCAGGTTGTATTATGCTCTATGTTTGTCATTTTTGGCTGTAGACCCTGTTAACTGTTCATAATTGTAAATCTTTTTAATGCATTTGACATCTATATAAAGCGCTGCTCACTGCAGGCTATTCATTCACATCATGGCTATTCACTTACTGTATACAGGACTATTCAGAGGTGTTATTAATAGTTTTTAAACTTAAATTATCAGTATTATGCTAGCTTAGCCTAGCATGCATCTTTACTGTATCTTTTCTGCAATCGCTACAGACGGATATATTCATTAATACATTGTAGGCGTCATCAACTTTTTTTAAATCCTGAGCAAAATTATAACATTGATCACTTATTATATTCATCAAATTTATCCTGATTTAAATACTCACAGGTAATATGTTTTCTTGTCTGAGTATTATCAAAACGTGTGTTTTTCGTTGACTACTAAGCGGTTAAGACATATTACAGGTATTCACTATTCACTCTTGTGTGACTGAAATTAAGTTTACTAATTTAATTAACTAAGTGTACAGTTGATTCCTGTGCTCAAACCCTGAGAAACTCAAAGTTCTGCTGCTAACAGAGCTAATAATTTTGATAATAACTGAATTGATCTTAAATGTGTGTGTATTATATAGATGAATTGTTGTTTCTAACTGACAAAATTTGTTTTAGAAAATCAGCCTCAACCTAAAATTGTAAAAGTGGATCTTGATAAGCTGAATCCATACAGACAAAGAGTGAGGAATGTTGATCTCGGTCCGTTATCACCCACAAAGTGTCCACTGGTTCTTCGTCCTACTCAAAGGTATATTTTACGATGCATGTGTATTGTATGTGGGTGACAGACTGTCTATGTGTATACTATACATCACATGCACAGATTGACATGCCATCTAGTGTTCATTATTTCTCCAAGAGTGACTGTTTTTAAAACACTATCTGTAGATACATAAGAGCTGCATATCTACTGTACATTTTCAGTTTCTTGCACTTAGTCGGTTGCATACAGCCGTGGATCTCAAACTTCTTCAGTCCACAGACCGGCAATCATTAGTCTAAAACCTTGCAGACCGCTAACTTAAATGGCCAGTGCAAACAATGTGACCTATAATTATTATAAGAAACGATTATTATTATAGGGCAATTTATAAATAAGGATTTTTGTCAATAATAAAATCAATAATATAATGCCACATTTCGCTGTACGGTTATAAATAGAGAATTCGCTGTATGGTTATAAAATATAAATAGAGAATTCGAGCCAGTGGGGTAGTCACTCTCAACACTCAACGTATGTAGACTAAGTATACACGTTTGAATTTCGAAATAATCGGTATCGGCATAATTGGCTACTCCAATAATCGGCTATAATCGGTATCGGCATAATCGGCAAAAAGTGACATCGGTACAGCTCTACCGCTGACCACCACTTTGAGGACCACTGACATAGAGCGCTTGACTTTTAATGTGGAGAGTACAGGGTTTGAGTCTCTTAGTTAGAAGACAGTTACAGGGTAGATTATAGATATCTTGTATTTTTATAAGTTCTTAATGCCCAGCTGCTTAGCCCATCGATCAGCCTGTGGGTTTTGGGTGTATGTTGATATTATGCCCTATATGAAAGTAGCCTAATATCACTTGTAGTCCTATTATTTGATCTGTGTTGTAAGTGAGTACTGTAGTAAACCCCATTTTAAACTTCATCATTGTTGGGTTATATAAGTATTTATCGTTTTCATTATCATTGCTGTTGTACTTCAGTTTATGTAACTTCAGTGTATGACATAATTGTATACAGACATAGAACAGAAACAGGGTTGTGGAGCAAAATTTTGAGAACATTCCTTTTTTGGGCCACCCTAGTGTATGTACAATATATGTATGTATGTACAGTTGTACACACTGTACACAGTATTACACACGATGTAATTCATCATCATCATCATCATCATTCAACTAGCTGTAGTGACAATTCGTCTTCGCTTTCATCATCATCACTGTCATACTTCAGTTTTGATGCTCTTCAATAACCAAATCCTGACTAGCCGATATACTTTTCATTGAAGCAGAAGGGTCGTTTCTGACATATCTCCAATGACCTGGCAACCTTCGTCTTTGCTGAGCGCAAGCCATCATCCAATACCACCAGCGCCATCTTCTTTCCCAACCGGTGAGCTACTGCCACCAGCATCAAGATCTGCTAGAAGAGATATTCTGCCTCCTCTGATGCCACAGACCAAGTTCCAACAGACAACTCGTCAGAATGTAAGACAGCAAATCAGACGATACGTCTCTGGCTGAAGATGTATAATGATCACTTATGATGACCTTGGGGTTAAGCAGAAATCAGAAATATGGTTATGTTCGTTCAGTCGCTTAACTAGAAGTATTGCTTGTTCAAGAATAGTTCTTTTTATTATGAGGGAAATAATAAATCATTTCATAAAGCATCTAGTCCACTTACATCCTAACACAGTTGCTTACAAAGTCCACATACACCCACACTGTACAACAGCAGAAAATGCAATGAAATATTATAAGCGGTATGAAAGTCTAACTTAATTAGATGTATTTGAGAGGGTCCTTGGAGTTTACAATTACTATGATAATTTGGTTGCATCAGTGTGTGTTTGTGGCGTGTTAAGCACCCTTGTAAGGATTTTAAGAGGTTCTCTATAAATGGTGTGGATTGCATGGGGAGGAATTAGTATAATGGGTAAGACAGCGGGTCAAGGAATACAAGATCTAAGATCGAGTTCCATAGTGTCCCATGACTCAACTTTCTTTCTCTAGGTGGCATATTAAATTAGGCGCTTTGGCGTGTTGACTCTGACTCAGCATCAGAGTTGTATCTGGGAGCGTCTCTGAATAGTTTAAACTATTAGAGCCTCATGGAGAGGCACTATATAATAAATACTGTAATACAATACAGTACATAACATGTCAAACATAATTGGTTTCCATTACTATAACAGCAGCTTAATTTACTTAAATGCCTTGCAGACTAATTTTTGTTCTCACTTTCAATGTCACCCACTCCTTCTGCATGTAGCACATAATTATGGTCTATGTTTCTACTGAATTCAGTTGCTAATTGACAGGTTTGGGTTACCTATTGTTGAAATGTCATTGCAGGAAAATTCGAGGTCAAAGACCAAGTTTGAGGAGAAAGCACAGTTGATTCTTTCAGACTCTGTTCGATCTGAACCAGAGGTATAGATTATTTTACTCTTCTGATACCCTTTTATGAATGATTTTTCTTCTAAATAACTTATTTTGAGACATTAATTGTTCATGCAACATGAACCTTGTAATAAGTACGTAATCTTTGATAGATCGAAAAACACCTTACAGTAACTGCAATTAAATGATATTGCAGTGTAAAGAATTTAATTTAATTTATAGTTCATAATATAACAACACAAGACTGTACATGGGCCCACAGTTTTAAAGTTGATAGGAACCAGAAAGGATAAATGTAGGATTTGATCTGCAGAATACAATGTCTTGAAGACTGAAGTCTAAGAAAGTGTAAGTAACCTTCGGTTCAGAATTTGTTTTCCTTAGAAACACGAGAGTTGTACAAAGTACATATGTGGCATCTGAGTTGAGACAACATGATAGCATTTGGTAGTATAATATGGACCATTCTAAATATCTATTTGAAGATTTATAAAGCGCCTCTCTCAGCAGAGCAATTCAGAGGCGACGCTGGAGTGTGCACACGACGAAAGCTAAGCACTTCCATTGGACCGTTGTTTGCTTTCCTGATTTCAGACTCCATTCATTCCGTTTTCCAAACCTGTCCCACGTGTGACGTTTAACAACAAGACTGAAACGTGGAGTTACTCGTGCAGCAGTTCTTCCAGCGAGAATTCCTCAAAGGAAAAGTCACGGTCTTCAGCAATTGAATTCCCTTCTTCCTTGCACCCCACGACTACCCAGAGCCGATACCATCGGAATTTGTTTGAAACAGAAGATTTCCAAGATGTTTCAGAATGTCGTGCAACAGAAAATTGGCAATGTCTGAAAGGCCGTAGAAATGAGAAACACTCAACAAATACACTTAGTGATTTTGAAGTTGTGAAAGAGCGATCTTGTCTAGGAGAAAATTATCATTTTCGAAATGACGGTTCTAGTTACCCGACGAGAGGGAGGTCTGCTGAATCGGAGAATAGCAGAAGATTCTTGCCGACATTGAAAAGCAAGATGTCCAAAATAGAAGGAAATCTTACGAGTGTTACTGAGGAAGATGTTTCTGCTGAACACGTCAGAAAGTATTCTGACTCTCAGAATGGGAAACCAGTTGACTTGTGCGATGATGGACGAATGAGTGGCCATACTTCTGATGCATCTGCAAATTATGCCTCGAGCCATGAGATGAGGAGAAAATTGGAATTGGATGGAAAGGACTTGGTGGAATGCTGGATTTCAAGAAACAATGATACGTCCACTCAGCGTTCATTTGGTCCTGAATCTCGTTCTAAGGAGAGAGGAACATCACAGCAAGATTTCCTTTCTGAATCACCATTTGGCCAATCTTCAGATTACACGTGTAACAGGAGGACTGAGGCTGAACTTGGAAGGAAAGATCTTAACGATTGGGTGATAAGAGAGAAATCTGCAAAGGAAGAAGTATTGAAAGCAAATGAACCGATACTGGAAGTAGAATCTGCTAGAAGGCCTTTGCATCGTGAAGAGAGGAAGCTTCAGTCATCACCTGGTGCAAGGAATAGGTAATCTTCCATCGCTTTAGCTACTAAAATGTTTACGAGGAAACGGAGATGAATATTAACGTTTTATATTCTTGTTATTGAGGATGCTTCTGTATACCTTTCAGCACCTGTCACTGCCAATGGTCTTTTTGTCAGAGCAGACTCTGCAGAGTAGTATAAGGCAGCGGTTCTCAACCTGGGTCTGAGGACCATTCGTGATCTCGTATTTGTATTAGATTTCAATTAACTATGATTCCCTTTTGTGTTGTTGCACATCTAATTAGGTGGTCAAAAAGTGTTGTCATAGACACCTCAAATACTGAACAGAGAAGATCAATGAGTCTGCAGTCTCTACACGTCTATGATAGCGCCAAAAGCTTTACACAGGCAAGACCATTTTACTTGGTATGCTTTACCAATTCAATTCAAAATCCCTTACTGAATTGCCGGGAGAATACAGTAAAAGTAAGTTTACAGTTGATGCTGGTGCACTGCTCATATTTATGCAGTCATGTTGTTAATAATAATATTGTTATACTGTATTATAACTGTATTATTGTACTATAATTTATTATAATTGTAAGCTTCAACTTATAAAGCGCCTTTTAGAGGATAATGTTATACTGTGTTGAAATCTATTGACTATGGTGAATGGTGATATTACCATATGACGATAACAACACGGAATGAAATTCTCTCACACAGCTGAGGTGCACAGAGTTTGGGTTTCAACATTTGGGCCTTGTGGGGACCTTGAGCAAATTTCTCACACAGCTGTTAGTTGTTAACCATTGAAGCCTAACCTTCAGACACAGATCGACTTCTAATAATGCTAATCGTGCAGTTTATCTTAGCCCATATTCTCCTCGTATCTGTGCATAAGAATTGTGTGAAAATATGATAATTTATTTAATTTTTTACTGGTAGTTCAAGCTAATCTAAATAAGTCTTATGCAATGTGACTTCTCTTCTGCATTATACATATGTAATCCTATCTCTTGAGGTTTTATTTGCATTGGGAGCAGTTGTGTTGGTCAACGAGACGCCGTGAGACACACACGTTGAATCAAGTGAATTAAATCAGTTATGCTAAATGCTGATTACAGAACACTGAGCATATTTACTGTGTCCGTACATGTGCAGCGAATGCAATCCAAATGATGGGACTGATTAGCAAACTGAGAAAGTTGACAAATAAGCGACCTGATGCTTGACAAACTGATACAATCTGGCCTATGAAGCCGATCAATTAACGCACAAACAGATAGACAGAGCCACAGATAGTAAGAGAGGAGATACACTCTCAGTGGGTCACACACACACACACACACACAAAGAAGCAGACAAATGTAATTCTACTGAATGCTGTCTGTGGAAGTCAACATTATAACGTTTGCATTTATGATCTTTCTATATTTTCATTCAGTACCATGTCCTAATTTTCTATATATATGTATATACTCTGCACAGTGTACTACAGTTTTTGCAAGTATACATGCAATCAGGGGCTTCTATCCCCCCAAGCAGCCGGGCTCAAAAACTCATGACTTTCCATTTGACCCCCTCAAAAATATTCTTCCATCCCATGTGACCGGTTTTCCCCCCTTATTTCTGAAACTTTTTCATTATAAAATGTTTCCCCCCCTCTGTTTTCCACTGGGCACACCTGCACCCGCTTAGTATAGGGATAGAAGCCCCTGCATGCAATACATAAATTCATAAAAGCATCTTCTATTTTTTAACAAAATTAATATGTGAGCCTATCATGCTGAGAGTGCTTCTGAATAGTCTCTGCTGCAAGGATAACTTTGCAAATGTTTATATTACACTACGTTATTACATTATACTTGAAATGACACAGCTGCTGATTTCACTTGGATAATTTCCTAACTTTCCACTTTGTAGTTTGCCTGTATATACAATGTATACAGCACTTGAAAATGACACGTGCAGCTGCCGGATTTCACTTGGATAATTTTAGTTTGAACCGTTTCTTCGTGTGAAACTGTACTTGGCCTTCCTTTCTGTTCCTTGCATTATAACAATTTGACTACCATGTGTGGTTCAGAAATCAGATGGGCATTTATAAATATCTTTGTATAAGCTGATATCAGATGAAGACTTATTATATGCACTCCGTAGATACTTGACTGGTATTATAAATGAACATCTACAGCACAAATTCATGGAAACTGCCCAGCAGTGCTCTTGACCTGAAAATGTCAAATCGTTCCAGCCGTTTATTTTGCATAATAAAGTGTTAGTAATTTCTGTCTTGAATTTTATGGAAATCGTATACAATCCATTGGTTGATATTTATTATGCAAATCATTGATTAAAGCAATATATGGAAAATAAGTCATTTCCGCGCCTCAGATTCACATTTCGGTGTGAACTTGCGAGCATTACAAATCTAGCAAATAAAGAAATAAATAAAAATTTAATTTATAGAGGCTGACGTGATACATGTATGTATCACACCTTTCGTCTGAAGAGTCACGGGTTCGAATCCACCTCAAGCCACTACGCAAAGACCTTGAGCAAGTTTTTCACTCAAAATTGCTCTGGGGAGGAGGCTTAATACAATGGATAACACATTGATAGGAAGAATATAAAATTAAGCATCGAGTCCTCTAGGTAGACTCATTCTTCACTCACCAGATGGCATAGTAAATGAGGCACTTTGGCATTCTAATTCCAACTTATAACAGCAGTCGGGAGTGCCTCTGAGTAGTAGGGGACTTAAAAAGGCGCTATGGAAATTTCCTAAATATATAAATTCTTTTCCTTTTCCATTCCTCAACTGAATGCAGGACAAGTCCCCTGGATATAAGTCTCCCCAGAGGTGCGCCCAAACAGACAAAACTTTAGAATTTTTACATTTGTACTTATGTTATGCATATTTCCTAAGTAAGAGACTTGTCTCAAAACTCAAAATTTCCAAGTATTGAAAGAGAATGTTTGTACATTGTACAAAATTAATAGAAACAGAGGAATGCTGTGAAAAATTTACTTGAGCAGTCATCATCAGCTTGTGTTATTGACCAAACAACCTGCTTGTGGCCTTATCTGTAGGAAACTAAAGACTCAATGTGTTCTGACAGTCCATCACAATTTTCGACTGATTCATCTTCAGATGAGGAGGAGGAGGAGGGATCATCGATTCTGTCCTCATGTCCTTCCACGAAATCTTTCATTGAGAGTCGTAGTGGTCACCAGCGCCATAGCAATTGCTGGAACAATGCTGCTGCTGGTGGTAACGGACTGAAGGACTGTAATGTGGGTGTTGAGGAACAGAGAGCCGCTCAGAATGGTTGGCTTTCGTTCGTCCGAGGTGAAACTCAAGGTCAGTCAATACAAAACCGTTTGGATCTAGAGCACGGGTGTGATTGTAGGACTCAACTATTGAGAATAAAAAATTATTAGTGCATTGTGATTTCCTGTTATTGCATTTAAAATCCTGTTGGTGCATTGTGAAATCCCTGAAATAGAAACTCACAATAAAATAAGCAATTACACATTCTTGTAACTGTTAAAATATTAAAATAATTGATGTTACTGTTGACATTCCTTTTTTATAACATTAAATTCTTATTATTACAGGTAAATCATATGTTTCCATGTAAAATAATTTTAACATCCCAAATGCCACATAAACGGATCTTGACTTGTAAATGCGTCTTTGTCTTGGAAACGTCACACTTGTAAATAAGCAATCATCACTCTTGAGTTTGCTTTCTTGACAGCACAAAAATTGTGGCATTTGTTATTACACTTGGAAGTGTACACATTGCAGACCACCTAACAGAATTAGAAGTGGCAGAGTTCAGCTCTGCTTGTGAGGTATACATACGGTTAAATATACTGCACACTCGAAGTGGGAGCAGAGTTCAAAGTAAAACCAATGGTTCTCCTCTCCATGCCAAAGTCATTCCCTGGGTCTCTCACATCTAAGGGTCGCTGTCTTGCACATTTATATCAGTGGTTTATCTTGTTTTGGTTGTTGGCCGTTTCTTGAGGAAGTGCAGATGAACATTAATGGTATTCTTGGCTTTTATTTACCTTTCAGCACCTGTCACTGGTTCTCGTCAGCTGCCAGCAGCGGCAGCAGCAGCAGCTCAGGTAGATTTGACGTCTTATTTTCTAAACATCTTCCTCAAAGTAGCATCATGTCCTTATCAGTCAAATATATAATAAAATAATGGGCACTAAGTAGTTTATGCATGAGTTTCGTTGAAGTTTGCAGCCGTGTTGGGTTCTCTTGGGTTTTACCATAAAGCTGAACATGAAGCGACATGCATGTGCATTGCTATGACCACAAACTCCCAGCTGAAATCTCCAATACATAAATCTAGTTCATGTATAAAATTTGAGATGAATTCTGAGTTATATCGTATTTTAAAGCAGATTTAACACTCTAATTAATTAGTTGGTTTCTGTCATTCAAATTCAGGTTGTGGCTGAGCACAGGCTCAGTATCGCTGGCAATGAAGTTTTGTGTTCTGAAAGCAATACCAAAAGCTGCAAAACTGGATCAGGGAAGATTACTCTATCCTCTGACGTGAGTAACAAGAGTTCTACTCAAAGCACACCAGCCAAAGAAATTGACAACAATTCTCTTAAAAGTGAGATGGCAGAAGAAAATGCAAACAATTATCTTCAAATGGTAACCCCAACACATGTTGACAGAAGTTCTTGTACCCGATTGGTAACCCCACCTGAACCTGGTGACAATAATAATTTCATACAAATTGCCACAGCTAGACTTCTCACCACTGACTGTTTCAACGATCAAAATGTAACTCGAGAATCGCCAGAAACGATAGGTGTAGCTGTACCTGGTGCAGCTGTGCATGAAAGTGACGAAGCAGTCCATTCAGCAACATATCTCAGAGAAGAGTCTAATTTTGGTATAAGAAACACAACCAAATGTGTGAACAACTCAGATCATATGATGGTGAGCGAAGTTTGCATCATGGACGATGACATTCGTCCAACTGCAAATGTTCTTCACAATGACGAGACATTTCCTGCCGGTATTGAGCCACCGCCAAAGAGGTACAGATTCTTTCGTGAGCTGGTGATTGGTGATTCTTCATCGCTCAGCATTAACTGTGAGTCTCCGACTATATCTGAAGGTCCTGTTTCAAAGACAACCAGCAATGTGCAAACCTCTTGTTCAGATGTCTTCCTTAACCCATGCGTCCATTCATCACACAGTAGTGCTCCACTAGTGACTGCAGGCACTCAGACTTCGCCCATCTCTTGTCACACCCTGACTGTTGATGCCTGCACATCACCTGCAGTTAACAGGTGGACTGTCGATGCTCAGTCATCTCCCATGTTTGGCCACTTACAGCCTTTGTTCCAAAGCTATACTTCCTTGAACTGTCATGCAGTTGATGTGTCCTTATCGCCTGTCTTCAAACCGATGAAGTGTAGCAATGCTCAGTTGTCGCCCAATTCAAGTTTCTCCAGTGCTAATGCACAACAGTTGTCTCTTCAAGCTGAGAATCCTAAGTCATCAACTATACAAGAATGTTTTGCCTCAGATATGCCGCAGTCGCTATATGCTTCCAGTGAAACGACATCAAATCTGCAGACTCACAGTTCAATTCCATGCGACAATCCACTTCTGCCTGCGTGTGCTGAAGTCAACATTGAAAGCATGCATTCCTCTGAATACTCTGTTCAGATTCCATTAGTTGCACAAGAGATGTGTAAATCAAATATTTGTTTAGACATGTTAACCAATGAACAGGATTATATTCCTCATGACGTAAATGTCAGGCTAGAAGACGTTGGATACGGTGCAGTGGAAGAAGCCACTTCTGTTGATGGAAAGCCACAGATGATTACAGAAGGTCTAACTCCAAGACTCACAAGTGATGACCAGTCTTTATCAAATATCTCAGATATAATAAGTATGGTAGGTCTCTGTCAACACAAAGAGAATGAAGTTGATAAAACAGACTGTTTCGGGCATATACTGCAGGCTGCCTGCAACGAAACAAGTTCACCTAGTGGTGGCTCACAATCTAACATTTCTTTTATTGAAAACAAGGCATTGGATGATCAGTGTAACGAAGCAACAATGGCAGAGGAGAGAAGTGTAGGAAATTTGTTTGAAGTTGATGAATTATCTGCAGAGAAACTAAAAGACAGTGTGTCCTCTGAGAATTCCAACATTGGTGTCAACTGTCCAGATGTGGTCCATTTCAGCTCAGGCCTGGAAGATTTATCATTTGCATCAGTAGACATGAAAATGCCTCACTCATTGGACAGCCCTGACAGCAGCAATTCAGTGTATTCCTCTCCAGTCGGCTGACGCAAAGAGACTGATTACTTAAAACTATAAAGATGTTAAATTGTGAAAACAGCTATATCCATATCATCTGCCTATCTCATAAACTTACTGGATTACCGGAATTCGTTCTTGTTTGTCCACATTTCTAGTGTTTGCATTCCGTGAATCTGTTTAGATTACGAAATGTGGTTTGTTGAAAGTTGATCAGCAGTTAGGCCTATAAGAAATAGGCCTACTAGTTATCCTACTGGTCCCAATTTGGGGTTTCCATTTTGAGATGATACATGTTTACTGCACAACTGCGTGTGGACATCACATAAGCTATTCAGCTGTATCTATGTTTACATTCTTTGAATCGTTCAGTATACGGTGCTATATATTATATGTAAACCATTCTCATTATGTACTTTTGGATTTCTTTTTACATTTGAAAGGTGTTTAATGCATATAAATGTTTGTGGGTCG
>JAQFXW010000295.1:0-20502 GCA_034693945.1 Dendrobaena attemsi | reverse complement strand
CAGGCCTTAATCCCAAGGACTACAAAATCAGAGGGTGTGATGCTAGAAAAGCTTACAAGACAAAGGTGCTCGGTGTCGGAGAATTGCGTCAGCATATATAGGCCTAATAGGTCCACAGGCATGGGACGAATTTGATCAAGCTGTTATCGATTCCGTAATTAGTCTGTGGTGAGCGCGTCTTTGTGCATGTTTTGAGGTCTAAGGAGGACATTTTAAACACACTTAAAACTAAAAATTACAGTTGTCTGATTCATAATCTTTAAACTGAAGTTTCTCCAAGTTTCATTGCAATATACAAATTATTGCATAACTTATCGTTGTAATAAAAGACGTTCAATTTTTTTCCATTCACCGTGTATAATAATATTTATTCACTTATTAACAAGTGAAATATGTATTGTATACAAGCAGATGCAACTTACTAATGTCAACCAGCAAGTCTTATAAAGACTGAAAATGCCTGGTTCGAAAACAATTAAGTATGACATCCATAAAAAGAGAACTATAACAACAGTTCTACTATATTGAAAACTAAATCCGAAATAGCATAACTCCAATCTAATAAAACACACCTAGAAATATGTTTCCTTACTATACAGTCTATACTCATGCAGAACTCTGGTATGTAACAATACCTATTCATAACATGTGGCACCACACGCCGACATTAAAAATATACATAATTAATAAACATACATAATATTAATATGTCCAGATATATGATCCGTCAGAAACCAAGATATTGCTAAAAGAAAAAGAAAAAAAGCTATGTTTATTGCCACTTTGCAATCCAGCAGTGTTGAATATCGCTGAAACCATTAAGCTGCACCAGTGACCAAGATATCAATGTATCTCAACAGTATTTTCATTGGATCTGACGGTACCGCAACATCTCGGTTTCTAATGACGGATTTATACTGACTCACAGGTTTTCATTAGAAAGACACATCTGTTTATCATCAAGACTGTCAGCAATGCTCACATAAGTACATCTATGCATTTTAAACTTAATGAAAAATACAGGCAAACATCAATATTGCTAAAAAGTAACAATAGCTGTTAGTATTCTTCAGACATTATGACCTTAGAACGTTTGACCTCCTCGGATCTCGCAGTGCAAGACTTTTCCATGTGGTTAAATGAGTTCAATGAAAAGAGACTAAAAAACACATTATCATTGCTCATGTATGTCCATACAGGGACTTATTGGCAATAAATTATAACCTGCCTTACTCACATAACCTTGAACTGCAAGGAATTGTATACTTGGTACTCTGGTGATATGCTCAAGTATTTTATTACATCCATAACATTACATAAATTCTCCTTTAATTAACTCGTTTTATCAAAATAAATCAAAATTTAACGATAACGTTGGTAACTGAGGCCAAAAGAGCGTAATGAACAATAACTCCTGAATTAGTGGCATGATGGCATCATAAAACCTAAAAGCAAGGTCCCATGTAAAGAGTCCATTTACAGAACAACAAAATAGATCCTAAGTTCTTATTATTTATACAATTATTGAAGAAAAACACTTCATATTAATTAATCAATACTGAGTTTCAGTTGCATGATATCTTTCTGTGTATTCCCAACTGAAATGTTTTACGTGCATAGGTAGTCCTGTCCAGTGGGACCATGGTCCCTTATGGGCTTCCCTGCTGTCTCCACAGAACAAGCTATAAAATGTACTCTAATGAATTGAATGAATGGTTGTCAATAAAAATGAATTGAATTGAAAAATCTTTCCAATGGTCATATTTCAGCAAACATCTGCCATAGGACAAAACTTGAAAGCATTTTTAAAATAGACAGAAATCCTCAAACATCTGTATATCAATCGCAATCCTAAATAAGATTGCTATACAGAAAGACGGTTCTAAATAGTATATGTTCATTTGCAAATTACAGCTGTTTATATACAGAAATGGTTCTGAAGGAAGTTTCTCTCTCCAAATACTATCCCAAGTAAGTTTATCTTCTAGAAATGTTTCCTAAGATAGTATGGCTACAACAGAGGTCTGAAGTTCACTGGCGTTCTCAAGATAGGTATATGAAGCAAGACCTGACCTTACCTTACCTTAGTCCTTTCCGTGCATTTCTGCAACGCATCTAATCCACTCCACTCTGTAAGAAAGCGAGATAGGAACATAAAAACAGTCCTAAAGAAACATCTGCCATGGAAAATAAGCACTGATAGCCAACGAAAACTGGCCCACAGGTCTCTTCATTCGCTGATCATGGTGTTCTTCTTTCGCTCTGGGCTCATCAGGGTCATCCTATCCAGCAGACACATCAGGCGCTGGCTGTGCCTACGGCCTACACACTTCATAGCGGCCTACGAAGAGTCAAAATGAAATATTGAGAAACAAATTTATTGACTGATCTGAAGAAAGTAGAAAGAGATACAAATTTGATAACTTTCAGTTTGTACTGAAACAGTTTAAATAGGGCTAAATTTATGGTGCTTTGTATTAGCAAAATCACCGAGTGCATTTATTAATCATGATTAAATACGAGTACCCCTGAGTAACACGACAGCAAGAAAGTGTTTAATTCTAATGAAGAGTTGGCGGTTGGGGCCTATTCGAATGCGATAGAGCATAGGGCCTACAGCAACGGTCCTGGAGCAATCACCAAATTGTAGAGCATTTTCTTTGCAGGTTCTATGGCCTAGAAAACCTTCACCATGGTCCATCTACTACACACACCTTTGGAAGAAAATTGACAAACCTGTCTAACAATTTTGATTTCTTGGTTCCGAAGCTCAGTACCTTGCTTGGTAAAGGCAACAGTAGACTGTCACCAAAGCTGTTGCCATGGCAAACGTAGTCACTGCCATTTTTAATGTAATAAATAATTATTGGTAATCATTTCGTATCCGGGTGAAGCCGCAGTGTGCTGGCAGGAAATGGAATGGCTTCGAAAGAGGAAGCTAGTCTTGGAACAAAGCAACAGGGACATCCTGGGGAATAAACAACTTCTTTTGCATTGGAGTAACAGGGTGGCAACAAAATGTATTTCATGAAGAAGCTCTACATAAATTCTCAAAAATAAAGATGCACAGTAAGATGTATTTCTTTTACTGAACTTTACATGAAAGATTATTACAGACGATATGGCAAAGTATATAGCAACTGAAAGACAAATTACATTGTATGCCTTTCAACAGAAGAAGATCCTATATCAAACAAAGGTATGACTGAATCTTAACATGCATGCCAGAAATACACACAATAATATATATATACCTGTGCAGTAGAATATTGGTCTAAAAGTATCCACAACAAAGTAGAGTTTCCTTCCATTTGGAAATGACAACCTCTACAGACTGGAGTGAAAAATTAATATTGGATCACAGAGTAAATGTCAAATTTCTATCAAGAAGTGAGAGAAATATAATTCAGATACAGAGAAACATTTCCATCTACCAAGTTTTATATACATAGCATGCAGCAATATATGCTTGTTCTATTTCTCATAAACACATACAGCAGTCCTGAAAGCCACTTCAAAAGATGCGGCCAATAATAATAATTCAAGTCTTCAACGTTTCTCTGCATTCCATAATATCACGAATAAGGCAGGAAAATGGCAATTTCTTGCTATAGTAACTTTTGAGCTGGCTGTATGCTAAAAGCCACTGATAATAAAAACACATTGACTTAAAATTCTTCCAAGCAACCACAATGTAATAAAAAATAACTCTACCCAAAACAACCACCAACTGACATCTTAGAATTCTTTGATGCCAAAGTCATTAGATTAGGTAAGATAACACAGATAAAATTTCCTTCCACACATGGGCGTAGTTTGGTTTCCGTTCATAGGGGGACTGCCTCAATTTCCAAACAGTTTATGACCTTTTTAAGTCATTTCCATTCTTTTCTACTTACAATTTTGTGTCAAATGGGAGGGGGGCTTAACCCTCATGCGGGCTAAAAACTTCTCCATGGGCATAGCGCCAGCCACTGATAAACTCCGCCCATGCTTTCACGGTTGCTGAAACTTACAGGTACAAGTATTTAATTTCTGTCTAGCATCTAGTTGCATAAGAAATGAAACCATACAATCAGGAAACCTTGTGAAACATTTACAATGAGTTCTACATTGTATATTTACTGATCTTCAACACAGACATGAAGAGATTCTAAAGGTAGTATATATAAAAAATATAAAAACACACACACCCTCCAAACCAAATAAAACCCAACTTACTACAACATACAGGCATCATAAAGACCAAAACAAAAACAGGCGTAACTCGAGGAGACGATTATCTGGGTCACATAAAAAACACATGAAAGTGGTCGTATCTATTTCTAGAACTGCTGCAGCCTGCACAATCTCCCACTGAAAGAAGACAAGAAACTCACCCCAAACATAAATTAACCACAGCTATCACGAATATGCAAAACAGTCATCGAATACATCTAACGAACGAACAATCGAATCACAGCACACTTGAAGGCAGATTATGATGCAAACAAGAATTTTTCATGCACACAGCAAACAAGCAGGTGCAGCAGGTAGTTCTGCTCTGCGCTCAGCATCATCGTCATCCGGACAAATTAACACAAGCACACCTAAGCACCTAATTACGAACGCCACACCGTCTGCATTAGCAAAATATCCACGAACCAATGACATGACTGACGCAAGTCCCTCGACATACGGTTTGTTTCGCATAATTTGTCATTCACAGCAGACTGCTGTCCAAGTGAATTAACCCAGCTGGATCATGATCAAAGTAAAAAAACCTAAACTGGAGATCAAAAACGCCCTCTGGGAAGCAGTTCGTTTGCCAATCAGATTTCAGAAATGATCCGGTCTTTCAAGCACATTAACCCTCTAGGCTGTTGAGCAAGTGTAGGCCCACATCTAAACCTTATGTTTCAGTTCAGTATTCTAGATGAACCCTGAAGAGTCCTACCAGATAAAATAGCCCAAACTATATGGTGCTCATTCATGGCTTTAGCCTTTATGAAATCAGATAGAACCAAAACCTGAACTCTCTCCATATCTGCCACACATCAATTATGAAGCAAAACGATGCACGCAAGTTACTTTTAGCTTAAGCAACTCGGAAAAAGAAGCCAGTGTACGATTTAATTAAATTCCATATATATGAAAAGAGAAGAGTAATCTTAAACATTGGTCTAACAGAGAAGAGTAATCTTAAACATTGGTCTAACTACTACTCTCACTTTCACACAGTCACTTCTCACTCCCAGCCGTTACAAACTTCAACACTTGTTATTAATTGCCAACATTTTTCAACTCGGTCAAAGGAAGTGAAGAACAACAACACAGTCATTTTCACAAATAGATATAACAAAGCAAAGCTGCATTCAAGCATTATTACCTCTGACCCAGATAGCATTACCCTAAATCAGCAACACTAACAACAGCATAAACTTCATAAAGAGCTACGGAGAGAAAATAAAAACAGACAGAAAGACAGACAGACAAGACAGACAGACGGATAGACAGAGTAACTGAAACAAACCTTTCCAAGTGGAAATTTTGTGTTCTTCAAGTTCATCCATGCGTTCCTGCATCAAGTATAACATAAACTATCGAGTCAGCCAAGCTCAGAGAACAAACAAATTCTTTACTCTGTGCTCCAGCAAGTTTGGTTTCCATAATAAACATAACATGGCAGCAACCAGCAGAGTTCAGAACAGTTTGTCTAGAGACATTCGTTGAACGTTATCACCACATCAGACTTAGGAATTTTCTAATTTAATCTTCATTTAGATTTTATTCTATCTCTACAGAGTATTCTATCAGGTACGTGTAAGAATTTCTGCAAAAAATAACATTTGCTATTTCAAATTGAAGATAATTCTTCCAGTGTCACAACCGAAGCTGCTGTAAAGTTACTATCCATGAGGAATCAAAACCAAATGTTTGTGTCAGCAAATTTTCGAAAATAAATTCAGTGTCAAGTTTTTAAACTAAGAAGGAAAGCTTTCTTACCACATATTTACACTCAACCACCATACAGATATAACATTCCACTCTACTGTCACACTTATGCAGAGAGAACATTCCAACTCAGGGTCATACATCTCTCACCAAATGCTGATATTAACATGTGGAACCACAAAATGAGCAATCACCCTGCCGTACCTATTTTGCTCCACTTAACCTGTCCTCAGCCAACATTACTAACCTGTCATGTTCTAAAGAGTATTAGGTTCGAATCCACGTTTAAGCCACTGCGTAATGACCTTCGTGTTAGCAGAAGGATCCACAGATAACAGCAGATGAAAATAGCACATCCTTCACCTGCAATTGCTCTGTGAGTAGGCGGCTTAGAATAATGGATGAGGAATGGGTCTGAAGAAAACAAGATCTAAGATCGAATTCTTTAGGTAGACTCAACCTTCAATTGCCAGGCGACATAGTAAATAAAACATTTCAGGGTCATTGCTGTAGTCGGGAGCATCTCTTAGGAGCAGTGTAGTGGAATTGAAGAGGTGCTGGGGAAATCTCCCTCCCAACAAATATTTGTACAGAATACAAACAGAGCATAAACATCAATCGAAACTGGTCCCTGTGAGCGAATTAAATCAGTTGTCCTAGAAGAAGAACTGTGCCACTCACTTGAGGAGATCTGTAGTACTTCTGCAGTATCTGAATAAAATCTGTAATCGTCAGCATGCCTACACAAATCACAAACACAGATCAAAGACAGTAAAGGACTCTGAACAATGCTCCAACATGTAGGGTCACATTAGGTCCACGCATGAACGACAGGATCGTACAGACGTGTACAATATAAAGACGCTATGACAAACATAATTACATGTGGTGTATGCATTATTTTGTAGTTACAACTATTTTATCATAGACATCATAGACAGTGAATAACTGTAAGGCTCTCTGTAACGTCTACTATACAAAATTACAAAGCAAAGTCTTGACACAAGATTTGGCAAGATTTGAACCCGCACTTTACGGTCAAAGGTCAAGCACTCCTATCAATCACACTACTAATTTTTTCCTATAAATAAACACACTCGCCCTCCTGCCAGCTTCTGGAAGCTGTACTTGCAATTGCTGCCGTTCATCACTACATCAAAGTGTGTCTAGTTCATTTGAGTAAGACAAGGATTGACATAGGCAGCTATTGAAACAATTTCTAATGCAAGCCGGAAGTGACATTTCTGCTGAAGACGATGTTTTTTACTTTTCAGTTTGCTGGCTATTTTTTATCTGCTTTTATCTGTGGATCCTTCTGCTAACATGTCACTCGAATGCAACCAGTCTGCACACAATCAACAAACTGTGGTTGGAAGAAGGCAGACGAGTAGCTGTACTGTCGCTCAACAGCACTTCCAAGGCAAATCACAGTGGCACTGCACCTAGCTGTGGGAACAGTAAGAAGAGCTATGATGGCACTCTTTCAAACGGGCACTACACTAACATAAATGTATCTAAAAATGCAGTAGCACTTTACAATAAAATATTCCAATTCACTGTCAGCAACACACACTTCTAAATTATTTCATGAATAATAATATAAATTGATAATTAATCTGTGCTCCAAACATAGCTAAGATCAAAATGCAGAGCAACCATGACGCTTCACGATTTCACAGTCCAAGCAGATTCTGAAAAGAAATGTTTAGCGACACAAGAGCTTGAAATGTTTTAGCAACCTCAAAAGTGCATTTACTTCAAATTAAGCATGCAAGTCAGACAGATGTTAGATTTGCATGACTAAGTCTGTTAGCTGAATGCCTCATTACTCCCACTTCTCCATTTTTTTTCCTCTCAAGAAGGACTGCTCTGTCAGTAAACAACAGTCGACTTATTTCACTGCTAGTATCAGTCAGACTCTTTTTGAGCCCCTACTTCATGAAAGGAAAGCGAAATAAAACAGCAGCAAGTAATTGCAGTCACAAATTTATATATGGGTATGTTTGTATTTCTTAAAAAAACCAGACCATTTACGCCTGCCTGTACACTTACTATTACTATATAAATAAATCACAAATAATAAATAAAAAAAACAGAAGAACTGAGATGAATTGAGGATTCTACCAATGCATCACGCACATTGGGCAAGTAAGCTGCAATTACCACACAATTTATACATTCAGCGCTTTCCTCTGGATATGTTTTTATTTCTTTAAAAAACCAGACCACTTACGCCTGCCTGAACACTTATTATTACGAGCCTCTCTGGGGGTGAGCCTGAACTGGACACTGGCAAAAACTTGTACAATTTTGCAAATGCTGTGCGATGCTGTTTGATATGTACTTTGTGGGAGTGGATGATTTCTTCATCTACTTGGATGATTTCTTCATCTATTTGGGGGGGGGGGGGTCGACATCTGAATTAAAGTTATCATGAATAGTGTGTAGTCTATTACAAAACTTACGATAATGGTACTATAGAGGACTGTAGTTAACATCTTGTACAGAAAATAAATTCATTTCAGCCTTTAACTCAAGAGCACAAAACTCTTACAAGTTCAAGATCATTGTAAATGAGAAGTATTTCTCACCAAATGATGACCCACCGCCATCCATCCCACTAGGTAACTAATAATTATTCATACTTAACTATACTGATATTATTTTCAAATATCCGTCAAAAGCCCACTAGGAATGTGAAGCATATTTGCCTGTAAGTTGTCTGACCTACGAAATCTTGCCTGTCTGTATCCCACAGAGGCGCAGAATGGACGCCGTTCTGAACCAGAGCAAAAAACGCTTTCTTTACCTGGAAAACAAAAGACAAGACAGAAATATAGAACAGTTCATAATCTGATTCTAACAGGCTCAACAGTCAATACTTATTCTGCTAATGAACTAGAACCTATCAGCCTTGCAGTCAGGGTTGTAGTCATGATTTTGCTTTGGGGTTTTCTCGTTCTTGAGCAGGCTGACAAGCAACTAGGCGGTCTGGAGGAGCGTGACACGTTGCCAGAAAAGCACTGTAGGCTTGCATCATCTCAAGATCACATTGTGTTAGAAAACGTTTAGGATCACAAGCAAGATGTATTTACTAATCACGAATTCTTGCATCACACCCTAGTTCATTTTTGCATTGATTTAGGAATTTTCGGTGGTGCTTAGACACCTACAAAACACTCAAAACACCCCAGGTATGGCTTTGTATGCATATGGGCAGTCAGGCACAGACCTATAACACAGCTCTAGAACTAAAAAATCCTAATCAAATGTAGTGAGACTAATTTCAGCAAGCTCCTAAAATTCTTTTTCTAAAAACATTTCTTCAAATAAGATATTTTTACACCTCCAAAACAGTGACTCGATCGGGTTACCAGAAACACAACATTATTCTTTTTGCCTTATATATAATATATAAATATACATTGGTGGCTTTAACTGTCCTACATTTTGCGGCCATGGGACATGACTTAACAGACAGTCCAGAAATAGCTGGGAGCACATATTGATTTATTATAAGTACTCTGCTTACAATCACACCCCGATCTATTTCTAGGAATAGTCAATAACCACAGGCGGTGATAATTAATTACTAAACTGATTGCAGCAGCAGAGTGGTGCAATGGGAGAAGCCAATCTTGTCCCCATCCTACCCCACTCACAACAAGCAAATCTTCCACAGAATTAATGGCTATATAACATTCCCACAACAAGTTTTCACCAATTAAAATGTAGAAGAAAATATTTGTAGCTTACAGAGCTATTTGCATCGCTAATTAATAATTAAAACACATTTGCAAAACAGATAATCTTATCGAAAGGTTGCATTAACAAAGTCCAGATAGTTTCAGACTACTTTACAGCTTCACTAACAACTCCATCTCAACATCAAACTGGACTAGATGCGAGATTGTATTTTTTGTATTGCATTTGTGTATTTCTATACCGCCTCTTACAGACCGCTACTACTCAAAGGTGGTCCCGACTACAGCCCATACAGGTATGTCAGAGTTTTACACACCAAAAGCCCGTAGCGTTTGAGCAATTGTGAGTGAAGAACTTGCTAAAGCTGGGATTCAAACCTGCAACCCTTCGGTTTCAAGGCGGCGACCGTCACCACTACACTACCATGCCCCACCAAGATTGTACATGTAGCTCTAAGAAAGACTAAACCATTCAAAATTTTGGATAAAAAAGTTATTCAAATTTGTTATATAAGTCAGTTCTGCTTGTTTAGTCCATCAGTTCAACTATAAAAACCAAGAAATGTACCACCTCTTCCATCTAAATCTACCCCGGTCAATAACCCCAAACTTAACAAGTAAGCAAATAAAGAAATTTTGAACATGTTTTTGCTTGTCAACTTCACATTTAGAATAATTTTAACCGATTCATATAAACTGCAATTTAAAAGTGACTCTCATGTACTGAATTACTGTAATCTATGACTATGTACTATTGTTATCATTTAATTTGCCAAGATATATGGGGCTGTGTACGTAATTAAATACCCAAATGGCACCACAGCCAAAAGCTAAGTGGCAATTAAATGAACCTGTGGGTTAATTAAAAGCTAATTTAATGTCTTGAACATACAATATATAGATTCCAAATAAAGCCCAATTGATATCAACTTACGGAATTGAAATAAACAAACCAAGTGGGTTTCAATTACTTCAGTGCCTTAAGTAATTGTTTTTCTCAACTAATCACCGCTTGATGGCAAAAAACGGCTTTGATGGCAAAGGTGATCTCTGTAAATGCCGCGCATATTCATTCGTTTTACCACTTCATGCTTAGTAGCTTACACATAAGTACATATGATGATGAACGTTGAAGATTATTGGTGGGAGGTTTTGACTGCAGATTATTTTCCTCAAGAAGTAATTGTCCATAAGAATAATTGACTGAAGGCTTACTTTCCTAGGGACCATGGGGGGGGGGGATCAATGCCCAGGGATTTAAGCCATGGTAAAGAATATGCAAAGCCTCCATTTCATTTATAAGGTGTCTCAGAATCAAGCTATAAAAGTAACCTCCACTACTAAATAATCCATTGCAAATCGTGTAGTATCACTTTATATCATATTACCGGTGTATCAATTAAATATTGTACTATGTTATTAAATTACATTGCATAAATCATATGACATGGCATTAATTATGGGCATAATAACATATCATACTACATAATTCAATATCATATCAAATCATCTTATTATGTAGTATATTAGCTGTAACCCGTAAAAATTACGGGCAGTTTTAATCAAAGACTACAATTTCAAAGAATGTACTTACTTACTTACTTTAAAGAATGTACTTACTTACTTACTTACTCGAAACGTATATATCGTAATATGAAAAGATACTTACCCTATCCCGTGCAACTTACCCTATTCTTTGTGCAAGTGGCTTCTTTTGTTCGCTTCCGATAATATGGCGTTCGAAGCTTTGGTTGGAAAATAAGTTTAACCAACCCAAGCGTCCGTAGTGCGATCAGAGGCTGAAGGCGAACTTCAAAGAATAAAACTAAGCTTACTTACTCACTTGCTGGAACGCGTGGGTGCGGGCAAAATCTGCTCGACTATACTGAGACCGTTATAGCCGCGAGACCGTTAGCGAGACCGAACTAGCATATAAGCAAATTATATATGTTGATATAACACAACATAAGTGCTGATCCCTAAAGAACAGAGGGATATATCAACACGTCCCCAAATTTACGTTGAATGGTTCCCATGCCCATGGCCAAAACTTTCAGAAAACCATTATGCACTGCAATATATAAACTAGAAATAACAACACTGATGGTGAGGAGGTCCTACTACAGTGCGGAACTGCACACACACACACTGCACCGTCACCTTCTTAGCCATGCCACAATTTAACTGTCAGATTTGAGCTTATATAAGATGAATGCCCGATTTAGCATTCAGATCAGTCTGCTTATTGACGATGCAGCTGTAACCAACGCAGAGGTCTATCGACGTATGATGCAAAAAATGAGACTCCAGCTGTTTGGTCACATCACGTTCTGCGAAGGCAAACAGAGTTCAAAATGAAAGAGCTTTTCAAAGAGGTTGGAAAAGAAGAGCTGGACACAGGTCTTCAATATTCTTGCTGGTGCAGTCCGACCTGACGTTTTGAACCAAACATGGCCTCGATAATTATATAACATATATATATTAATATATATATATATAAGCACACAGAGCAGAGAATTGTGCTAGCAGCACGAGAGAGCGCACCACAACAGATCCTACTAAGCTGTGATACGCCTACATTGTACAAAATATGCTAATACTTAAAAAGCTATCATCCCAAGATGTTGTATGATTTCATTTTTGGCAAGAGTTTTAGGTCTGAATTGCACCTTGAAATCTGTTTGAAAATAATTATGAAAACAACGCATGCTTCAAGATCGGTGACAGCCGAGACTCAAACTGCAACCGGGATAGCTCGCTCAAGACACTCACGGAGATCCTTAGTAAGAAAGATTTGGATGACTCATGACATCCAAGAGATGTTCTTTACCAACCTCATCCCCTAACACCCTTCTGCTCCTCTCCCTATTTTCAGTCGCCTCTTAAAACCGTCATGAAATTTGTTTTTCTTACACTGAGCTGCGTGTCGAAGATGACAAGCTTCGAACTGGAAGGCATCAGGTCGTAACAATGACGAGAACTCATGAACCTCGCAAAAGCCAGATCTTCACATCCACCATCTACAACAAATCATCCATAAATATATACACAAATCAATATCACCAAATCAAATTAATACAGTCATATTTGGTTGTTATACAAGGTTCAATTCAATTCAATACCATCTATTTGATAGCAACCACGAATAATTAATCGGTACGATAGTACACAACAAATCACAAAAATTAACATCCATCAAACCTAGGTAAATATGTAATTTCACAAGTGAAGTTCAAACAGGGCTATATATGCAGAAAGGATTAATCCTACTATGCCTGATAACCCTGAACATATTAGCATGTAACACCATTACTATGCCTGGTAACCCTGAACATATTAACATGTAACACCATTCATCCAGTGCATTTATATATAACATTATTTCACTCATACTTTACTTTATTCCTAAACTCATTCAGTGCAAAAATGTAGCTTTCTTTCAGTCATGGATTCTTTCATCGACGAACAAGCACGTTGCTATCGAAACACTATTCAGGATCGATAGCTGAATCACTAGGAAGGCACAACACTGCACTTTCAAAGTGCATTGAAAAGAAAATTAAGTGCAAGCTGAACAATGATGTGAAGATTATGTCAGGAATTATGCAAAGAGGACAGTGGAATCCTCTACAAAAGATTAGCTTGGGTCAGAGAATAATATAGCTATCTCCTCGAAAGGCTGTACAATTTACACACATACTTACTTACTTATATATTATTCACAGTAATCTATAGTAATAGAAATTTATAAAATATCAATTGTTATTATTACCAAACATCATTAATGCATGAAAGTGGCAGAGATGCAAATCTCAGGTGTGGTTAGTCAGTCGCCCTGTGAAGGGTTAGATATTCGGATGTTTGAATGAAAATGAAAAACAGTGAGTTTGGAAATGCATCTTAAAGGAAAGATAGAGTTCAACCGTTGAATAGGCATTGATACGGAACTCCATTCATTGCGGTTAGCCACGTGGAATGCACTTGTACGAGCACTAGAGTCTCTGAATGTCAATAATCGGTAAATTATCCCAAACAGTCACTCGATGACAATGTATACAATGACTCATTGTATATCCAGTTAGGTCTGTCTGTCCTAGAGAATATAAATGTGATTTTAGGCATTGCATGACATTAACCCAGAATTTTTTTTTGCGTCATACACATCAACAATGTCATTTCTTTGCAACTTTCACTATATTGTTTGCTCGGAAGTTAGTAAATAAAAGAGTGATCTCCTGCGGTGAATATGCCGTGATTTGTATCATAATTTACAATGCAACCATGACGTCAGAATATTGTTCCCATGAATTTCAACCGGCCCTAACAAAGATCCTTTGTTCATGAATGCGAGAAACATACATACTGTGGCTAGCAGTATACAGACTTCAATTGAAGGGGCGGTATAGAAAAGTGTGAATAAATAAATAAATAAATAAATAAGTCTTGCAGAATCCAGAGTTCAGCACTAAAATCTTTGAATGTGAATAATCGGTAAATAATCCCAACCCTACGCCAATTCACGGTTGTTCTGCAGGCTGTGGTTCGCCAAATCTTTAACTGCATGTGACTGCACAACACATGATATTCATCTGAATATCTTTGTCTGGTCATACCAGTGCTGCCACCATCTGGGAAAGCCTCAAGATCTTCGGATGATTTAGAAGAATCTTGAAATTTCTTACTAAATACTTAGTGTTTGTCTTTGGGTAACTACAGATTACAGTCATAAATATGTAATAAGAAATTTGACAAAGTTGGATTTTTAATAGAGATTGGGACCACTGGGTAAACGGGTCGTGCCTGAATTAAGAGCTGTTCTTGGTGAATGAGCTTTTGCGTCTATTCGACCTTCTTTCTGGAACATTCTCTCTGCGTTTGTCTGCTCGTGTCATTTATTTCCCATCTTAATGGTAAGTCTCACTCTTTCAAATTGCATATCTGTCATTAGCCATTTCTGCTTTACATGTCTAATCATTCTCTGAATTTATTGAACTGACTATGGTTTGGCTTCCATGTGCCACTGGTTGATAATTGGTGAAACAGAAGTTATCAATTACAATTGCAATTACTCGAATCCTAATCGAAGACCATTTATAATAGTGTAATTGTTTAATTTAGATTGCAGCTGTTTAACTGTCCACAATATTAAGAGAAAATCTCGTCAAGCAGAAATCAAGTGTTTATACTACTCTAAATAAATCAAATTCATCTAGAACACAACGGCTTATTTCTAATTCCAATAATACTTGGTTGGACTCACTAATACTTGAACAACACATGATTTGCTAGACAAGAAAAGCACTCGGCAGAAATCTAGTTTTTATGAAGATGGCAATTACATGTGAACAACATTCAGCATAACGAATTTTATGTCATTTGTCAGCAGACTCAAAATGTAACATGTGATTTTTATACACTTTGTAAGAATGAAAGGCTAGACAGAAAACAACAGAGGACAAGACAAAGTCTAGGGCTATTGTGCACACATAAAACATAATTAATGTGATTATATCCGCTACTTGCAATCGACTGAGGTCGACACAAATGCAGCCTCTTACAAATGAATGAATTTTGCTTCTAATGAGAATGGTTGTCAAATAAACCAAAATCTAGTATCTGCAATATCAGTAAGCAGAAAACAATCCTATTGAACGAACTTGTATAAAACTTTCAAAGTGCAATTCCTCTCGTCCTTAGCTGGCAAAATAAAGTCATGTTGTCTAGGATGAAACTTGTATTTGTGGAAGGTCAACATTTGTATTCAATGTATTCCCTTGTTCAATGTCAACATATATATTCAATGTATTCCCTTGTGAAAGGTCAACAATTCAACTTATGTATTCAATGTATTTATTCCCTTGTGGAAGATTAATGCCTGTACTCAATGTATTCCTTTGTTGATAGGCACCTGGATGTGATGAGGTAACCATGGATAAGAGTTGCTGTGTTGGAATGCAGGGTGGGAGAGAACTCCAGAAGGTTCTGGTATTAAATTATTTATGGAAGAGAAAACAAGACGAAACAATACAGACAAGAATGGGAAAGATCAAAATAGGAGGTGATCTTTGAAAATATAAAACTACTGAAGTTACTGCACGCTATAGTGCAAAGGCAGCACATATCAAGACAAATGAACACAGTATGATGCACAACAGTGACAAGCAAGAAAGAAGAATACAGTACAGACAAGAGAGAGAGAGAGAGATGTGACAGACTCTTGAAAATGACTTTCATCAAATGCCGAATCAGAATAAACCAATCAAGACGGCCACACAAATATTCGGCCTATAGACACAAAAGGTTTTCTCAACATGGTTGAAAGAAATCGAGGAAAAGCATTGCCACATAATCACATTACAGCTGTGCAGTATATCCTCAAGGCTGAGCCAACATGGAAAAATCGAAATGGAAAGGCTGCCCTTTGTCATATAGGCTTAACCTTCAAGGCATCCTGGTCAAACAACGATGATGACTCTGGAGTTTACCGAGCATCTTTGCAAATAGTATTGGCTATAGGCTACAAAACTAAAACGTTTTTCTTAAAAATATCTAGGAAATGGAAAACGCATGAAACCAGATGAAGGTCAATAATCAGCAGTGCATCCTACTCGGAACAGAGCATGGGCAGCTTTTTTGTTTTTTGTGTGCTCTCTTGCTTTCTTTCATTTTTGCAGTTTTTCATTCTTATTGATCCTCTATAAATGAAAGTTGCCATCCTTGTGTCTTGGCGCCATCTTAACAATTCACTGTGTTAAATAGTTGGAAGTAAGCAAGCAGGACCTTGTACCTCTTGGATAGTCTATGCTCCGAAATTTCGTGGTATGTTTGTGTCAAGACATTGATTTGATTTGGATCAATAAATAATTTTTTGACTTGACATGAGTGGCCAATATACACTGCACTGAATAAAATGAAAATGCCACAGAGGCTCTCTCAGCCTAACAAACTTGTTCAGTGTGTTCAGACCTTACACTGAAACCAACCAAAAGCACGAGTGGACTTGAATTGATAGCACACAGGCAGGTTTCCCTACACACAGCCTTTCTGTGGTACGGATAAGTTCACGCGATTTATGACATTGGCATTTACTTTTACCACTCATTCTGACCTGCCAGCCAAGAGCTGTGTTCAGTTACACTGGAAACATCCTCTATTTAAAGCAGCCTATCATCATTCATGGACATGCTATAATGAGGATCTTTCCTAATGTGATGTGATAAACGGAGAAATGCATGCGATGCAATGCTGTTTATGCGGCGACATCGTCAAAAAATAAGCAATTGAAATTCAATGAAATTGTAATGTTCTAGGTCTTTGAATTCACTACTTCAGTACTAGAGTTTGATTCATGAGTTTGAGACTTTTAGTCATGGACCCCAGCCATGTCACTGTCACCATAAAACATAAAAAACTGACAAAGAGATTTAAAAGTTAAGCAACAAATACTAACTTGTTGCATCGTCAAATTCAACACTTTCGGCATATCTCTTTGGCAACTGTAACAACAAAACAAGAATGTGATTAGTACTTCTGAACGCAATTCACTAAATGATGCTGAATTAAATGAGAAACCAATACATGATGCAAAATGCTGCACAACAACAATTCATATTTTGAATATCACATGAATGTAATATTTAACAACACACAGACTCACAAGAGTAGCCTCTGCTCCCTGCATAGAAATCACCTGTTTCTACACAGAGGCAATAATATTCTGACCTAGAATCCGAATTAGACTTCTCTCAACCTTTCCCCTGTGAAACTTCAGAACATTTACTTTGAATACCAAACCATTTCCTTACAGAAAGATCCCAATAGACTCGATCAGAGAAATGTTTGTAGCTCGAATTCACATCTCAGCCTATATATGAAATTATGTACGGAATATGGATGTGTGTATTTAAGAATGTATGTATATAATTATGTATTATATGATGCGTACATGTAATACATATGTAATACACATATATTGTATATGCATTGCTGTCACGCCTCTGAGTAGGGATCTTGAAGGGGCGCTATACAAATTGCGATTGATTGATTGATATATGCGTCTAAGTATGCAATGCAAGTATGCAATGCATGCATGTATGCATATATAAAACTATATATGCATTAACATCATTATATCAGTGCAAGCAAGTTTGCATGTTTGAAGGCACGAATGTATATGCACACATTGCACAATGTATATATTATGAGTACACTGTGTCATCCGTTTATGTGCACAGTGTAGGCCTACTTATATTTACAATAATACATGCAAGTTGCCAAGTAAGCAGGCAATATGCGTTATGTAAAGTGTCACAAATATGCCTGCATGCAATGGCAGCAATGCATATACAATATGAATGTATGTATACATGTTCTAAAGGCTGCTAATACGGTTACTATGTATGCAACAAAGTAGTTAATGGTGTTTGAATTAGTTAAATACAAGACTAGAGAACTACCCAGTGCTCTGTCAAGTCAATGATTCACAATCAATCTCATGCATGACTTCCATACAGCCAGCATCATAATCAACGAGGCTTCGGGCAACAGTCACAGAATCGTAATAATAATTGATATATAAACAAACCAAGAATTGATACAAAATCCTCCATTGACATAGTGAAACTGTGAAACTCATAGGTGTCAAGAAATGTGTAGTCAATGTGGTTCTGATTATAGGCAATAGGCAATAATTAGGCCTTGCCCTATCTCTATCTATGGCGCTCCTCTTTCATCAGATCATAAACTTCATCCCTCTGAGTTCTAAACGAGTTCCCTTGAATGACTGGCTACACTTTCCAGTTTGGGTCTCATCAACATCCATTTAAAAGCCTAATCAATCCCACAGTCTGATCAATTTCAAAGCCTGATCAATCCCACAGTCTGATCCAATTCAAAGCCTGATCAATCCCACAATCTGATCAATTTCAAAGCCTAATCAATCCCACAGTCTGATTCATTTCAAAGCCTGATCAATCCCAACATGTGACCAATTACAAAGCCTGATCAAACCCAGAGTCTGTTCAAAGTTAACAAGTCAAGATACTTTTTAAGAGTAGTTTAAGGAAGACAGTATGAATCTCTCATACTATGCAGATATTCTTGTTGATTTCTTGGATATTTTCACAATGTCTTCTTTCTAAATGAGATGTTGGCCCAGAATCTGATACACACTTAAGAGCTCAAATGACTCACCCTTTGCAACCAGAAGCTGGTGGAAGTTTATCGAAGGATAGAAACATGATAAATTTTGTTTAAGCAATGTTCGGTGACAATCTGTAAGCCCTTAAGCATGATGGTTAACTCATGACTGGTCAATGTGGTCATAAACAGGGTAAAAACTGTAGTCAGGTTACAATAACAGCCAAGATCAAGCCATATGAAGCCCGCTTCAAACTATATCATCATCAGTTTCTGATGCCAGCAATTGGGATAGGAATAAATGTCTCCCTTGTCTTTGGTCATTTGCCATGTTCATTGTGCCCCCCCCCAGTGTTAGTCCAAGTGAGGGCTGTCTCTATTTCTACCCTCGAATCCTGCACAGTGCACATGATGTGGAATTCAGTCAAAGGTCATGCTCTCTACATATCCAAACTATTGGAACTTTTACTGTCAGACCTACTTCATCAAGCAGAGTAGGTTTGGATCTAAAATCTATTGTCTCATGTTGTAATTTCATATTTGATCAGTCTTTAAATCCATGCAATTTTCCACAACCACTAATTTCTATTGTGAACTCGTATTCTTTTTCTTTACTCTTCTTTACTCATCTACTGTTCAACATTCCAATCCATGCAGGAAATCAGCTGCATTGTCATCTCATATATCTTTTTCTTGGATTTCTTTGTTGATTTTCTGCTTCTCCAAATCCATTTGATCCTTCTGTTGTAATTATTGCAGCAAATTTTGTACGGATATTTGCTTTTCTTAATCATCATTAATAATGCTATATGGAGAGGACTAGTTAAGTCTACTCTGTGTCTCTTCTCCCAATGAATTGGTTTCTACTATTTGTTTTATATCATACTTTGACCTTTTCTTGCATGCTGGTATCTGAATGAACTAACTGTGCTATAGGTCTGTATCATGGAATTGATTCTATTGAATTTGATTTGATTTGATTACTGCTGATATCCTGTCAAATAAACTGGACCAGATCACAGACTATTCAACCCATATTAAGCCCATAATAAGCTCAATAGCATGGATCCGCTCTCATACCCATCAAACCTCATTCACATCCAACTATATAACCACTGGTGTCAAAAGCAACAAGCAACCAAGGGCGCCTGGATCGTCAGAGCTACAGATCGATTCAGCAGCCACTGCACCTTGTCCTTTGGACTGCTCTGCCATTCCACAATATATTGGACATCTGGCCTCAGGCCTTATAGACCCAATTGTCCCTCTATGCAGGTCAGCAGCAGCAGCGGCAGCCATAGTAAATGTTCTCTAGCGGTCTAGCCCTGGAAGCTTAATCAGCAAGCAGCAACAGTAGCAGCAGTAGCAGCAGCAGCTGCAGTCCGTCTGACTAGCAGCAATGCTTCACGCCCAGCCTCTGCTGATGCTTGGCCGATTTTTCACTGCAGCAGCATCGTATGTCTTTATTTAAGAGCCTGCTTCTGAAGAGAAACGCTTAAAAACAATGCATAAAGTCTGTGAAAAGTGGGTCTATATCCTGACAATTCCCGATCAATGCTTCAATCTGTTTCCAATAATGCAGCCAATTAGCCAGCCAATAATAAGATTAGAAGTTTAATCACAACAATACAGCCAGTTAGCAAACCAGGCAATTAGCCAGCCAATAATAAGATTAGAAGTTTAATCACAACAATACAGCCAGTTAGCAAACCAGGCAATTAGCCAG
>JAQFXW010000294.1:0-20558 GCA_034693945.1 Dendrobaena attemsi | reverse complement strand
GCGTTGAAATTCGGGTTAGGTTTACGGAATGAATTAGGGATAGGGTTATGGCTAAGGGGGGCCCGGGCCCCCCTGGATCCGCCACTGTGCATTCGTTATCATAGTATACTTATAGGCATTGTTATAAATGATCTATACATATTATATATCTTTACATAGCGCCTCTCTAGGTATATCTGTGTGCATATTCTTATGTTGAGTGATCGCCTGTCGTTAGTATTCTACAATAATGTTATAGGTACATATAACTATTGCGATAGAGCTGTGTTATTACTGAAATGGTGACCATTAGTGAAACACCAATTGCCATCTTGAGTTTACTCTAACTCAGTCCTGACTCCTGCTGCATTGATCATTGCGTAGTCGTTGGTCATTAACGCGGTGGCGCATTGGGGGGAAGTCGCATCCTTCCATCCGATCGAATCAAGGGTCGCGGGTTCAATTCATACCAAAGCCACACATAGGAACCTTGAGCAAGCCAGTCATTCACTCGCAACTGCTCTTGGCTCTTCGGCGTGTGAACGCCGACACACCTCGATATGGGCTGTAGTCAGGGCCGTCTCCGAGTAGTAGTCTAAGTAGTGGACTTGAAGGGGCGATATAGAAATAGGCCTATGTGAATAAACGAATAAATAAATAAGTTTGGACGCTTGAATTTACTTATTAGCTTGTTCTCTTCTGATCCTGTTGTGCTCAGATCCGAAACGTAGGAGCCAATCTGTGCATCGACACAAAATTCCACGCACCGATGGCAGGCTTCGGACTCGATCAATGCGTCTCCGATCATCATGGAGCAGGAGGAGAACAGGTCAGACACGAACTCTTCCACGCAACCCCACATATACAAAAAGATTCTTTAAGTGAACCAAAAATTTAACCCCCTACGTTTTTCCTAATAATTCGGTCAAAAGTTGGAAGTTTGAAAATACAATTTTACAGCCTGAAAGGCAATGCCTATTAACATGTAGCCTAATTGCCGAATTTCACAAAAATATTTCAAACACAACAAAAGTAATTTAAAATCTTTGTGACGTCGCCCACTGTTTCTTTTGATAGTTCAAATAATGTTTAATAGGTTTTTGCTATTATTTCCGCCAAAAGTAAATTTTTAAAATGAAATTTTATATTTAGGCCTATGTTTTATGACCAAAGTCTATTGAAATATAAAAAACACATCAAAAGTTGCAGCACTATTATTAAGTGCATCCGCTGTATTCAGCTGATGATTTAAACACGTATTATGCAACAAATTTGCTCCAAAATGTGCTGCAACTGTTGTTGCGTTTGAAATATTTTATGGAAATTTGGTCCCTATATGTAAATGTGAACTAACTTTGAGCATCTGGAATACAATTTCAAAATATATACATTTGGCGAAAATATTTGCAAAAAACTGTAAGATTATTATATAAACAAACAGTATTCGAATCATCAAAAACCAGTGGGTGACGTCACTAAATGTTGAGTAACTTTTGTTGTTTTGAAATATTTTTGTGAAATTTGGCAGTTACATGTAAATAGGAACTGCCTTTCAGCCTGTTAAATTTTATTTAAACATTTTTACTTTTGACCGAAATACTAAGAAGAAATATATAGGAGGTTACTTCTTTTGGTTCACCCTGTATATTATACATGTGTGTATATATTACTAGGCTTACTGCTACTATAGTGTGTCGTGTGCTAATGTAGCCTGTTAAGTACAGTGGACCTAACAGTCCCTATCTCAGTAAATTAATGGACGGCCGTCTTGGCAGCCGTAAGATATGATAAGACGGTATAGGTGAGCGTTACTGTCCTGGAGGAACGGATGTGGTCCAACCATGTGGAAACCAGATGGAACAGGTTGACGACAGTGCGAAACACACCTGCAGGTGATTGTAGATTTATTGTCACTTTCAGAGAGAGAAGGAGAAAACTAAGAATAGGCCGCGGCGGGAGTGAATTTGAAAAATGCTTTTATTAGCTGCTATTCTATTAGCTTACTACCTTTATTCGGAGATTTCTATAGCGCCGCAACAAGTCCAATAGGCCTACTGTTGACAGATGCACTCCCGAATACAGCGTAGATGCTTAGTCGGAGTTTACACGCCGAAGCGCCTCATGAACTTCGCAACCTGGCGAATGGAGTTTATATTCTTCATGCCATGCACTGTCTGATTCATTATACTATGGCCCCTCCCCACAGCATTTGTGAGTGAATGACATGTTTCGTATATGCAGTAGCTTGAGATGGACTAGATCCCGCGACCCTACGGTCACGACTCATTTAAGGCACCGAACTATACACTGCTGCACCCTATGTAATGTCTGCCTACTGATATATAGGTCCATGCAAATGCAAAGCGCCTCATCCCTTTCACCTGTTTTCTGGTAGCAAATGGAGTTGACGTGGCAGAACGATATTCGTCCGTCAAGGCGAGCGCTTTGTTTTGACACGTCCGAGCAGGTGGCGAGGGCTCCGTTGATCCTCTACATGTGTCACGGACAGAGGGGAAACCAGTGGTGGAAGTACAACGTCGTTAGTAGAACCGTCGTCTCTCGTCGTAATCATCAACGCAGGACTAAGTCATAGGCTAAATGCAACTAAACGTTCATTCAGACGAGAATTAAGCCTGCCCCTAAGAATACGTATAACGTATGCCTATCCCTACAGCTAGGGCCCTACACAGCGTTAGGCCTACACGACTCTGCCTCTGTCTCTCACTAGCCCAGTTAGCTACACTGGGAGCGCGCCGGCCGTGTGTTTGCGCTTACCGAGTTCTAGCCCGATGCCTGCGGACACTCAAAGATTTAACATCTCAGGCTAGCACACAGTGGATTTGTTCACTTACAGAGAGAAGGGAAGAACTAAGTGTGTGGAGCAGCGGGATAGTCGTTGCCTTGCGTACGAAGGGTCGCAGGTTCAATTCAGACTCGAGCCACCGCGTATAGGGACCTTGAGAAAGTCCTTCATCTACAGTTGCTCGTGTCGCTTCGGGGTGAAAAACTCCGACACTCTTTCGGCCTGTAGTTGAGACCGCCTCTGAGTAGTAGTTAACTTGAAGGAACGGTATAGAAATGTGCAAATAAATAAATAAATAAATAGGCTACATCATACCTTAATTTTTATTAGGCCTATTATTAATTTGTATGCTTTGTACACATCTCTATACCGCCACTTCCAAGTTCACTACTACTCAGAGGCAATCCTGACTACAGCCCGGAGGCGCAGTATAGCCAAAGCCCCACGAGAAAATGTGTCAAAAACTTGCTCAAGGTCCCTACGTCTGCATAGCTTGGCTTTGCATCGAACCTGCGACTCTTCGGAAGCAAGGCAGCGACTGTGACATCAAGCTCCACATATTTCTCTCGGTCTTTATAACCTCATCGATCGTTACTCTTTCTTCTATCGCCAATCATTCCGAGAAGGGAGCCTTCGTCGCTTCGATCGTATGTTAACTGTTCTGTCCAGCTGATCTTTTCCATTCTTCTCCGTGTCCACATTTCGAGATCAAGTGACTGGAGTAACATTAAAGGTTAGAAATAGGAATTAGGTGTAATTATACATAACTTTAAATAGCCTAAATGCAGAATTAGGCACAAGGACAGAAAGATGCGGAAATAAATGCAGCAATGAGTGCAGAAATAAATGTAGAATTGGCTGTGTGCATTTCGAAGGATACGAAGCATCTCTATCATCCGGCGTCCCACACTTGCCTGGACTGTGACGGCGAACGACGTCAGATCTTCATGATGCCCTGTGACAAGTCATCCGTGACGCAGAGGTGGATCTGGAGCAACGTCAATGAGACAGAAGCCAGGAGGGGATGGGGGGAGGTATAGCACCCTGCGGGCAGCTGAGGAAAACTCGAGGGCGGAGTGAATACGTGGAGTGGCGATCGAGGACTTTTGCCTTTGCTGTGTGACCCACGCGTTTAGTGGATCATTCCCCGACTGTGATTGTGAACATCTTCAAGAGTATTATTCTTGGTGACTTAATTAGCTCCTATGTAAACCTGATTATAAGGTTGTGCCAGGTATATATTTTTCAGTATGCAGCTATCGTATCGCAGTGTATCATAATAAATATATAGTATTTTTTAAAGGTATGGTATTGTTTGCAATGCATTGTGTCCCAGCCATGTGTTTATATAATTATAGGAACTATAATAAAAAGACACTTTTGTGCCAGCCCATCTTATAAGGGTATACCACGTGGGGCATGGTAGTGTAGTGGTGAGGATCGCCGCCGTGCAACCGAATGGTAGCAGGTTCGAATCCCACCCACAGCATAAGAACCTTTAGCAAATCCTTCATTCACAATTGCTCGTGGCGCTTTGGCGTGTTAACTCCAACACACCTCCGAGCTGTAGGCGGGACCGCCTCTGAGTAGTAGGAGACTTGAAGGGGCGGTATAGAAATGTGGGAATAAATAAAATTAAAATAGATAAGTTCATGTTCATTTCATCTAAACATGCTCAAACAGTTGAAACTATCTCGAACAAAGTCTTCTTGTTACAAGTCCTCTCTAGTCGAATCATTTATTGTAGAAATCTTGAAAGCGATGATGTCAAGTATTTACATTTAACTTCTATTTTAGCTAATGCTATTCTCATTCTACCCAATATCTGATTATTCTTAATTACCATTACTGAAATTCTATTATTATCATTGTTGCGTTTTGAAGCGCTACAATTAAGCACTACGAACGGTAGCGCCTTCCGATCTGTTGTATAGTATACAGCTCAGGTATTGCATGTCAAAAACTCTATCACAATAATCTTAGTAAAAAATTAAGGAAGATCAAGGAATTGGTGTTTGGAATGATGGACAGTCAAACCGAAAAAGAACGACCCCACAAAGAACGGATAGACGATATAATCGAATGGTGTGTGGAACATCACTGCAGAAGTGGACACACACAGTAATGAACAGACAACATTTAAGGATAGTAGTTAAAATGGCGTCGGACACCTGTGGGCGATGAACATGCTTAGTTTGTGATAATGATAAATTAAACTTATGTTATGCATCATTAATGCTCAAACTAAATTCAAACTGTATTCCGTCCTTAATGTATCTGTGCAGGTAAATAAATTAGATGGTTCAGTCAAAGTGTAACTGCATTTAGTAGCACTTTAACTGCTAGTTGCGTTGGTTTCCCAGACACTTTTAGTACACTTTTGTCATTAAAATGTTAATTGTTGTGGACATCATTCATTCATTGGACAACTTATAGCAATGGTTTGACCTCTTCTGGTGCTTATGCTGACCTGTATTATGTGGCAATGACAGTGTATGGGGCTTGAAGAGTCGCAGTTCATTTCTAGCCAATGCGATCTGGAGGTCTTATACTTTGAAACTCAACCATTGGGATCATAGCTAATGGTATCTCTATCCTCATGGCTGTAAGGAATCGTGTCACTTCTAACCAATGACACCAAAGAGATATTCAAAATTAAAAATCTTTTGACTGTGCAATTGTGGAAAAACATTGACTCATGACATCAAACTGTAGAAGGGGTCAACGTTTGTAACAGAATCTGCAAATAGTGAATTTTGCATCCCTTTCACTTTAAAGTGTTGTACTCAAATGTTATGTTTAGCTCCTGAAATTAGTGTGCTGTTATTCAGAAGGGCCTTTTCTTGCACACTTCCTCACGAACACTCGATTGTTACAACCCTGCTGTACAGTATATGCATTATATACATTTATACTGCCCCACTGGGTAACAATGTATAGTACCCAACAGAAGCAGGGTAAAGTGGTTTATAATGTATAAACGTTTGCAATAGAATCTGCAAATAATATATTTGCATCCCTTAAAATAGACAAGTTCTATCTGCCACAGAGTTCCTGAAATCTACTGAAAGCTACATTATTTATCCAATTGCTGAACTACGATGTATCATTGGTGGCTGATGAACTCGATGTGAGAGCAATGGTGTCCTCTATTAAGGACATCTGCTACAATGTAGAGGTAATAAAATTCAGAAGAATGGGCAAAACGCTTTGCACAAAATAGTTTCTAGTATAATCAGTGCCTTGAACACTAACTTCACCCTGCAATGCATCATTGTTCCATAAATGATAAATTATCAGTTTTACAAGCCGATAAGCTTCAACAGTCATTTGCATCCAATGTATGTCTGCAAAGAGAATTGTGTAGGTTGGTGCAAATTCGCCCAACAAGTAAACATTACAGTAGAAACGGACACTGGACAGTGTGGCTCCAAAAAAGTCCCACCGAACAAACAGAAATTTCTCGGCAATCAGAGGTGTGTTTTTAAATCAAAATTTCAGATGTTCCTAATATTTCTGTAAAAAGTAGGAATTTTAAAATAAAATTTCATGAACTGAAAGGCAATTCATATCTACATAATTATAGCTACCAAATTTCACCAAATTTTTTCGTTCAGAACAAAAGTATTCAACTTTTAGTGATGTCACGTCGCGTCACCTACTGTTTTTTTGATGGTTCAAGTAGCGTTTAACCGCTTTTTCCTAATATTTCTGTCAAAAATATTTTCCTAATATTTCTGTCAAAAATAAGAATCTTTTAAAAAAATTGTACATTATTAAACGTGATTCATATTTACATATAACACCCAAATTTCATCAAAATTGGTCAGACAAAACAAAAGTTACAGCACCTTTAGTGAGTCGACCTGCAGTATTCTGATGATTCAAAAAAGGGAAACGCAACAAATGTTACAAGATAAAGTGCTATAACTTTTGTTGCATTCGAGATATTTTGATAAAATTTTGTTGTATATGTATATATGAAGTTCCTTAAAGCCTGTAAAATTTCATAAACAGATTTTTACTTTTGGCTGAAAATTATCAAAAACCGGTTAAACGTTGTATGAAACATCAAAAAACAGTGGGTCATGTCACTAAAAGTTGAATAACATTTGTTCTGTTTAAGATATTTTGGTGAAATTTGGCAGTAGTATGTAAATATAACTTGCCTTTCAGTCGGTAAAATTTTAGTTTTGAATTCCCACTTTTATCAAAGATATTGGCCAAAAACTTAGATGGGTCACTTTTTGAGCCACCCTGTAATATAAGGCAGGTTATTTTTTGCGACATCTTTTGTGGATGACCGTACAGTAGTGGCTGCAATTGAAATTACCTGGTGACAAAATTATCACTCAATAAACACTAACACACTGTTTCAATCTGTGATTATAAATATTTTCCTCATTATTGATACATGACTTAAACGATGTGAGTTTAAAAAAACATATTCGTAATTCGGTCAGAAGTTCAGAACACTGCAAAATATTCAATAATGAGTAAACTCGTGCCGTTTCATCTAAAAGCAGTAACCACTAACCACCAATTTCCAACAAAAATAAGCATTCAACACAAGTCCCTAGAAATTAGCAATATGACATAAATACTAAAATATGCTTCTTGGTCAATAATTTGACAATAGACAGAAAAGAAGAAATCGGAATGAAATTGTACACCGCTGGCTGAAACGGGGACAAACTATCTTCGATGACGATATTGCAAAATTAGAAATGCAGAGGATACAATTCCTCACCACTAAACATTTTCACAGTATATTTTGTTTCAATTATATTGCAGACTGCAGTGTTAGATACAAGTTCTTACAATGTTTATTAGTCCTTTAGGATTTATTGCAGATTTTCTGCACCTCCACAAAAACTACGAGTTTATACGGGTGAAATCACAGAATTCCTTGAAGCAAGCGGATGCCTTACAACCTCAATGTTTTCTATCATTTATATAGCACCAGTATATAACGGCAAAGCAACAGCCGACAGTGGTAAGCAATGTACATTTAGACTTGCTCATGGTCCCTATACAGCAGCAGCTTCGAGATTTGAATCTGCCCAACTTTGCATTCAAACTAGGCTGCAAGCTGCTGCCTTTTACACAAAGCCATTTATGCTCAACTGTGATCATAAACTTTGTCCGCAACTTTACATCCGGCGTATTCTCCGAGGCTAGAAACAAGTCCGTGCAGAGAACAAAAGCTACACGCAGAATCTAAATAGAGCTTTATAAATCCTGGAATGATCGAGAGTTACTTTGCAACAAAAATAATCCACAAAAAACACAAGGAACACCAAGTTATTGGAAATGACATTTAAAACGTATGACATCAAACCATGAGCAGAAAAGAAACCTGAACAAGAAATTAAGAGCTACGTGTTTCAAAATGACGACTCTGACAAAATTATAAATTCCCTATGAACCACAAACAATCTCTAGATAAGAAAATTATCAATATATCTAAAGTGAAAGATTCATATTTCAAGACACAAGTAATCTGAAAATTCAGATTTCCTATGCAATAAGCACAGAACGGGAATGGATCATCATATATGTTCATTTTACAACGCCTTCATAACGAAGATGATTGGGAATGGATGACAAATTTGTAGCAAATACATGGAGTGCTTTCAAAAATTTACAACACCTGCAACATGATTCATTGTACACTTTGTACGATGATGAACTTTGAAGGTCACAACAGATTACTAGTACATTACAGAATTTCAATCCTTCTCATTAATAAATCTCAATCACTGGATCACCAATGGGTCAACGGATCAAGAAATCTCAAAATCCAATATATTCAACCATAAATGAACTGCAGAAGATCAAAAGACTCAGAAACAGACGACCAATCACTTTCTAATCTCACTACATCAGTTGTCCATCTATCCGCACATCTATGAAGTATGCCAAGTATGGTACTCCAAAGTGTTCACACACAAAGATTATACACATACGTAATATGCTGGATACAAAACTCACTCATTGAACAAACCAACTACTCTGTAGAGAACAGGCGAAATCATGAAACTCGGCGATCAGTAGGAACGGGAATATGGCCGAATCATCAGGGATTATTGCTTGCAACCAACAACTTCTGAAAGAGATCCTTATGTTGACACTTGGCACATGCCAGGGTTTAAAATTGGTGGGAACGCATGGGAATGACGTTCCCACTGCTCTCTAAATTCTATGCTTGAGTTCCCACTGCTCCAATGCAAAAGAACACAGTAACACATACAAATCAAACCTTGGAGTTCCCACTGCTCACTCAGACAACTTTAACTACTGGCACAGGCTACTACTTTTCAAAGTGTTCACTTGCAAGAGACAACATCAATCGAGCACTTAATCAACAATGCTCATTGATCCCATTGCAATAATGGCATCAACTGATTGCTACTTCAGGTAAATCCATAGACTAAAGAGCAACTAGAGAAGCCATGCGCTAACCACTACATCAGGAAAACCAGAATGCAAGTCAAGTACGATCTTCATGAGAGAAATGACATAAGACTATAAGACTATAAGTGAGTGAAAACAAGTCTCCGAAGTCACGTAATCTCAGATTTCCAACTACTAAGAACTCGTGCATTTTACAAGCATCTACGATTGTCCAATTAAACTATTCGACGTATTCGTGATCACGTTGTGACTTTTAAAGCATAATCGTGACATTAAATAAAACAAAACTGCACAATCGGCTGTTGTGATAGCACAAGTAATGGCAACATTGAAAAGAAATAACCAAGTACGACAACTTAATCAGAAGCAAGATCAAAAGCATTTCAATATGACTACGGGATGAACTAGAGATTAATTAATACCGTTCAATGCTCAGACTAGGCAAATCTTTGGTGACTACAAGTACACAAATATATGGTAACTTAATTAACTCCATACTAAACTCAAACCATCCGTACCACATGATCCACTATGTTGAAGTTAATTAAATCACTGAGCCTCAACATTTTACACATTAAGATAGTTTGCTTTGCGGCTGTTACTTTCCTCGCAAACACACAGATGTTCGTTTAGGGTGGGAAATACCGGAATGTCAGCCAAAAAATTATTCAATCAACGATTAGCTATTTGGTCCATTTATGAAAAATTGTTCAACAGCAAATAGACACTGCACATAGCTCTCCGCGAGTTTAGGATTTTCAAGCAAATCCCAGATTACTGATATTTACTTTATTCCAAGCGACCTTACAAAACAATGGAAACATGCTAATCAAAAAGCATATTTGGAATGTTTCCATTGACACAGCAGCAATGCAATGTATCGCTTTTCAATGAAGCAGTAGGGTTAGCTAACTGCATAACAGTGGAATGCACTAAACCATATATAATGAATGGCTTCCAAACAGAGAACTCTATTACAATCGCAATCTTAAGTAAATTGTTGCTAAATTTCTTCCGCAAGAATTGAATCGTTTGCAATACAAACTTTCTACATCACCAAATTCTGCATAGCGTTGGAAGGTACGAAAATCAGCAGTATCTGAAATGTATGATTTTGATCAATGTACCTTTTGTAGCATTTTAACAGGTAACCAATGTACACTGGTCTAAACTGATGCTAAATATCGCACAAGGCGGTTGGGAACCACAGACCACAAAAAGCACAAATTCTAAGTACATTCAACACAGCAAAATAATTGCAATATTGACAAACAAAGTGTAATATTATAACACGATTCAACATTATGGACAATATATTCTGCTCAATGCAACGTGATTAAAGGCCAGCAAAGAGACCTTAAGAACCACAGCCTTTTAAGCATTTAAACAGCCTGTCTCACAGAGAAAAAGTGTGCAATATTTAACAAATAAAAAATAAACGAAAACTCCAATAAATGATTACCAAAGCGACTCTAATCTTCGGGTAATAGTTTCTTCTACGCGATACGATTCGAGGTCAACAAAGGGTCACTGATGCGTCATTGTAGCCTCAGACCTTTTCGATGTAGTTGGCTGGAATCATTCCTCGATGACTCGTCCTCTGGACCGTTCCTATGATCCAGCCCTCGTCGATCTTTTCACTGTTGATGATCCGGTCATTCTCCATGAAACTCACCTCATCATCGTCCTGTGCATCGTAATCGTACATTGCCACGTACACTACACCCTGAAAGTAAGGAAAACGCTCACACTTCAGAACTGGCTCAAAGAAGCTAAACATTCATCTGCAGCATACATAAGTTTCATCTAGATTTCATCAAAAGTTCGATGATGTCAAGAACTGATGATTTATTTTTATTTTTTCATTCGTATACTTCTTTGCAGCCTCTGCAGATCTACTACTACGAGGCAGTCCCAACTACTAAAGCCCTAAGGTGTACCTCGAGCAATTGTGATTGAAGAACTAGCTAAAGGTCCCTGCGCAGTGGCTTCAGTCTGAATCGAACCTGCGATGCTCCGGCCGCGAAATCTTCACCATCCCACCACACCACCATGCCCCACAACCCTGATGATGAACGACGATGGTGATGAAGAACATGTTACGAGCAAATATCAAGTGCACAAAGTATGAACCACATCTGACTCATGTTCACATCAACGTCCTTAAAATAGGCCAATGAAACAGAGAGGAAAGCTATGTTGAAAAAGCAATTTGAAAAGGAAAGACTTCAGTTGACAATGAAGTGATGTAATTGACAAAAACCTTTCTCAGGTCGTTACACAATGACAGCTGAACAGTGAACAGGTTAGCCATGTATCCAACTATCCATTGAACTATATAACAAGCTATCTACCACAGGCTCAGTGCCATAAACATCAATTGGTAATTATATCCAAGTTATCACTTTAGTAATAAATAAACAGCAACATTTGCTGATACAATTGCATAACAAATGCATGATTATCTTCTTCACCTTGTCACCTTGTGCTGTCAGTTCCCTGAACTTTAGCGACCGTCATGATGAAGCTTCTCCATTTCTTTCTTTCTAATGTCATGTCCCTTAGTTCTGCCAAATTCATTCCAATTGTTTCGTGTATCTCATCCATCCATTTTTTCCTTGGTCACCCTTGTACTCTCCTTCCCTCTCCACAAGCCAACATCATTCCTTTTCCAATCCATCTCATAACATGTCCATAGAACCTCAGCTTTGTTCTTAGCACTATTTGTTGTAATGTCTCATTCTTCTCGATTCCAATCGCCATGCGTACCCATTCATTATCTTCTAGCACACCATTAAGTCAGCATCGATCAAATTTCTTGTATGGTACGATAGCGGCACAACACAAGTCAACACATTGGATTTACTGTCTATAAGCAATTATTGTGCAGCACTCACTCCGGGAGCAGTTGGTGGAGGAGGCTGAGGCGGTGGTGCCTGGATGGGTGCTGCTGTGGGCATGACCATGCGGGAGGACGGTCCATGAGGGTTCTGTGGTGGAACGTAGGTTCTCGGTTGCTCTGTGAAACAGGAACATCATCCGTATTAAAGTTCTGATGCAATGAATATTTTCATGTCTAATCTCGTAGGGTTAACAGTTCAGACGTTCTTGTAATGTGCAAGGCCACAAAAGAAGAGGAAGGGATTGAGAAGATGAGAGTGTCTGACAGGAATGAGGAGAGAGTAGAGGGGCGAGAATGCATTAATTTTCAGAGAGAGGGCCAACAATGCACAATCATGCATATATGTTTATAAGATCTGTTGGAAACAATAATTGCAATGCAGCTGAAAAGGCTTCTTCAACTTTCTATTTCACATAAGCATATTAATCAGTTCAAGAGGAGTAATGGGTAAATGAGCATTAAGCAAAGGACAATTAAACCGACCTAATTAAATAGAACATTTGACAGTTGTAGTTAAAAAGAACCTAAATCAGTCAATAACCATCCAGTACACACACCACGAGACGAACAAGACTCGCTCACCTCTGGCGTTGTGTGAGTCTTCTCTTCGATAGCCTTCCGCTGAAAGAATGCCACAGAAAATAAACTTAAGAGGTAGTTACTACAATCCTTAATTCCTTATTAGTGACTATACAGGAATGTACGCACTGCACAAATGTGATAATTGTGCAAACCCTGTGATGATCTCAACGTGACTAGGCAAGCCGCTTTCTTTCTACACACACTTAACGACACACAGACATAAGGGAGGACAGAGGTGTAGTGGAGTAGTGGTGTGTTCAGTGCCCTGTAATCGAAAGAGTTGCCGGTTCAAATCTACCTCAGCCACTGCACAGACGAGACTTTGAACAAGTCCCTCACTGGCAACTGAAAGTGGGTTAGTATGATGGATAAGACACTTGTACAAAGAACTTCTTGATCTAAAAATCAATTTCCATAACCTCCCAATGGTCGATTCAACCTTCTTTCGCTACGTGAAATAGTAAACGAGGTGCATCGGTGTGTTAACTCTGTCTCTGCATCAGCACTGTAATCGGGAATGCTTCTGAGCAACACATTCTACGAGAAGCGATATATAAATTCTTGAATACAATACAATTTCACGATGCTGTTGAAAGTCATCAATGGCAAACATAACAATGAAATCTAGTAATGACTAATGAAAACAAACAACAGACAGCCTTACTTTAGAGCCTTGCATGACTGTACAGAAACTTGTCAATAGGCAATACATAGGGCCCCTACTCTTGAACAATTATCATTAAGTCATCAGAGCAGAATATTTAATCTAGAACAGATTAAAGGCACTTGACACTCGGTTGAAGAGTAATAGTGCAAAGCACAGATGATACTACAAGTATCAAAGGCTAAACTAAATAGTAACCACTGGTCCGGATAACAGAGACAAAATACATATTCTATTATGTCTACAAATGTCAATGCCAAGAATCTGTGACCAGGTCTCAGGTATTTGCTATATCATGCATCACCTTCATAACAATATTCAGGTAAGGTAAACATTCGACCGTCGCTAAAAACCACACAAATCTTTGGACCATAATTAATATTCTAACCTGCAGACTATCGAACAGGTTAAACTGTTGGCTTCACAGCCAGCAATCACATGACCGGTGGCCTGAACAGTATTTGAGATTCCAAGGCCGTCAGGCGGTCCGCTAGTCACAACCAAAACCCCATTTGAGAACAAAATATGAGATAATTTTTCAAGCCACCGGAAGGGTTAAATCATTGATTTGGGGTTAAACAACAAATTTTTGGGTACAATAACTCAATCTTGGGTAAATTTAATAATTGTTAAGTTAGGATACTAATTCTTCAGTTAAATCACTAATTCTGTTTGTTATAAATTTATTCTTGTATTAAATCATGCATTTATGGATTAGATCGCTCATTCTTGGGTAAAATCAATAATTTTCTTACAGTTATCCGACGTTGAGGTACGTGCATAAGCAGCCTGGCTGACAACACCTGCGATTTCCTTCACACGTTTTGTCTCAGCGTCCTCGGGCACGGATGTCATAGTGCCTTTGATATTCTTCTCAAAGTCAGCATGATAGGCCACCTAACAATCAAAACAAAAAAACCAACATGGTTTTATTGTACATTCAAACGAACACCAAAAGAACCAGGACAGAGCCTCAGTACTTTACTTTTAAGAAAGAAGTTACTTCTATAAAATTATATGAGTCGCCCGACTTGCACCCAAAACAGTGACTCAGGCGGATTAGCTGAAACACAGCACTATATTTTGGCCTGATAACTAAGAAAACAGTAATCTGATAGAACGTAAATTTTCATTATCTTCGCGGAATCAGTCTTGACAGTAACTTTTGCCACAGTCCAAGAACACATTGATCTAGGAACTCAGCAGCATCTCTGCCCTTGTTTCTAGACAACCGAGCTGATGGTCATGGCATTCAGCAGCCTACGTAGACTACGAGCTGGTATCACTCTTCTGCATGACAATTAACAAGCAGCTTCTTTCATATCCTTCTCATGAATCAGACCATACTAAGCTTCTTCTAACAGACACACACTAGACACACACACACGCACACACACAGTGTAAACACGCTGTTTCATCGCACACGGCTCGAGAAACATTTTCATGCAATCCTTAGTTGCATCTTGTAATTATTTTTAGGTCTGTTAGATTTCCATGTTTAGCACTCTTGTGAGATTCTTAAAATATAGTATACAAGTAGTCAGATAAACACACTATATGCATACAAGGCAGCATACGTATAATTATGCACTATGAACGCATGGATACATCCACACAGATGTACATACATAGAGACCAGCAAAGACGAATAGGAGAAGCATAAGTCACCGCACAGTGAACGCACCTGGCTCTGCATTTGCGATGTCTGATGTAATCTGCGTGATTCAGGTGTATCAACGACAACCGTGGCTTTAGTCTGTGGATAGTGGCTAACAAACAGAAAGACATCTAAGTCATACAATAAGTTTTTCTTACATATCAATGCATGCAAAAAATACATAATATTTACTTTGTTGGTCCCAAGAGCTATGAAAGGAATGTGTGGCCAAGATTAAAACACAGGACGCTTCTTCAACAACAGGACATCAAGAGCAATGTCATGCTGACAGACATTGACAAACAAACTACTCAGCAGCCACCGAAATGTTCATATCTTGCTAACACAATGTCATTTTCAAACATAACGGTTTTCACTGGCTTAATTTAGACTCGCGTACTATCTACAGCCTTTCAAGTGGAGTTTATTCTACAAGAGGTAAATGGATCAATTAAAAGTAGTCACATTATAAGAAAATGACAGAAGAGATGGAATAAACAAATTCTAAAAATTAGCAAACGAAAAGATAACAGACAACAAAACATTTAAACTTCAATTTAAGGTCAATGAGAACGGAGCTTACGCGGTACAGTATGGCAGTTTATTGTATCCCTTGTAGTTCTTCATAGTCAGTGCCATTCCACATTCCCAGCACTTGAAACATGCCTTGTGCCACGCCTGGAAATATAGACAGATACCATACATTCATCACTAATTTAAATGTGCTCGACCTAAACATGCAACTGCCAACGTCACAGTCGTCAATCCTATTAAGGTCAACAGTTTTGTGCACACTGATGCACTGTTATGCCTTAAAGGCTTTGAAAAATTCTGAAAGCTGGAATTGACTCACCGATGATTCACCAATGAATCACCAGCACTTAGCTACTTTACCATATTTTCTTATGCAGTCAGAAAATCAATTAGAAAAATAGAAGCAGTCCAAGAGCAATCCCATAAGATAGCCTAAGTTGCAGCCAAGAGTACACGAAGCGTCAGCGACCTTACTTTTCATATGAGGACGTGGCCATTCCTCTCCCTTGCCTTCTCATCGTCTCTCTGACAGTGTCAGTATTCACTGTTACAAAGTCTGAATTGGCACATGTGCAGCAGAAATCTCTAAACAAATTCTGTCCTGGCGAGGAATTTAACCTTGTCCTCCATATGACAGTTAAGAACACTTACCATTGGACCCTTGATGTACTACCACTACTACCACTAATAATAATAATAATAAGAAGAAGAAAATTTTATCTCCGAATAGTTTTAATAAATCCTGAAGAATTATTGAGATCTTGGGTAAAAATCTAATAAAATAATAGTAATAATCATACTAGCTCAGGGCACACTATCTATTTACTTCTAAATTCGGTTGATAATTGAGCCTGTTACATGTATGCTAACACTCCAAACTGTAGCTGCATCTTATATCACACTTCGTTCAGTGTATACATACAATGACATATCCAGTTAGTGCCAATTACTTGCATCTCTGGTCAAACAAATATCATCGGAAATGACGATCCGGTTACACGTCAAAGCAATCTGCTGTCAAAGAAGTTAACCCTGCAACTGAAGGGTTCTCTAAACATGAAAGGCAGCTGTCAAGTCTTATATTTGCATATGATATAAACATAAATTATGGACCAAAGACCTATTAAAATCACAAGTGCTTCAAACAATCATGTATCTTTGAATGTCAGAATGTTTCGTCCACAATATCAGATGCATCCGTAGTGCTCTAACTCATTTAGTTTGAAGAGACCTCAGTAGTCAAAGAACCCTACAGAAGAAGTTCTCAAATGATCTGCTGTTACAATTGACTCTTAAGTTAGAAGAAGAGCAGGTTTCCCACCGACAGTATGCGGTCAGTGTACTCATCATAGCTGAGTTGGCTAGGGGTGTAAGTTGGAGCAGAAATATTGAACTGAATTTCTGCCCTGGCCGGGATTGAACCCCTGAGCTATCGGCTAACAGTCCAGCACGCTAACCACTGCGCTACCAAGCACCCACGGCTCTTAAGTTAACTATAATATTATAGTAAGTTTACTATAATTTAATCCATTCTGGCCTTCTCCCTGTACACATCTGTTTTTCATAAGAGGCTCGAACCTACTACACTCTTTGCGTAACTGGTTTAATGCTCAAAACAATCAGCGACCAAATATAATGGTTCTTTTGCCACCTCATCTTCTTATCAGCAATTTATAATCAGCTCATTATGCAGAGCTTAGCATGGTTTTCTAGTGGCCCAATAGAAACACAAGTCTCAAATATCTTTGTGGCCTGGCAGTATTTGAACCTCAGCCTCTGAGCAGCCTATTCAGCAAGCCAATCAATAAAACAATCAATCATAAGAACATATTGAATGCTAAATTGGTCAGCACATGTACTTGCTAATGCCGGAAATTCCACAATGCATGTTGTTCAAATCTTAAACAAAGTTTAAAACTGAACATTTCCAGCCATTCATCTTGAGCCTTAATTAAATGTCTTTAAAGTATTCACCAGATAGACAATTTATTTAAATAAATTAATAAATTGTAAATTGGCGTGGTCTCTAGAGGCCAATTAAATTAAACAGCTGGGCATCACTGGTGTACACAATAACCTTCTTAATTCTGGAAATATAATGTGTAAACAAACTTCGTACTTCATTCCCTGTAAATTGAAACTGCTCACATCTGATGTTCCCCCCGCAGCTATTACTCATCTGGTGCTCATTAACCACTGCCTTTCATCCTGTGCTACTAGAAATAGTAGCAAAGTTAAAGTAGTAAGGGCCCTAGGGGTCATTGCATAATTACTTAACAGAATATTTTTGACCCACCCACCCAGTGGCACCCACCGACCACATAATGCCTCATGACATTTCCTTAGACCCCCCCTCCACCTACCCCAGTGCTCTATGTATTTACTGCTTTGATTTGTCCAAATATGCTAGAGCATTTATACGTATTCACTGGATCTTAGCGAAGGTCTGGGTCATCTGGCATAATGATGAACAATGTATTAAAATCAGAACACGCTGTATCCCTGCTGTTCTATGACACGTTAATTTACATAGCATACACTGCATGCGTTTGAAGTGTCATTTAATGTTAATTTCAAGTTCATTTACCACCCAATTGATAACGTTACATTTATCTTTGAGATTTTAGAACACATTGTTGCCAACCAATTGATTGCATATTTGGAGGCTAACAATCTTCTTCCTTCTAGTCAATTTGGGTTTCGAAAAACCACTCTACTGAGAACCAATGGCTACTAAACAGCAGTTGTGTCGAACTATGGACGTAATTTCCAATTGGTTAGCCGCCAACAACCTACTTTTTGAAACCTCTATTCATCTGGCTTAGTAATTGCAGATGAATGGTGGTATTGACAGGGACGTGATAGCTGAAACTTTTTCGCATGTAACATACTTTGACTCTTATAGATCGCATCTCAAAATGCGCTCCTGTTTCGGCATTTAAGCAGGATACACTTCACTGGCTCACCATTCTGCAGTGCATCAGTTACAGAATAACTGATTTTCTAGTTTTCGGCAAATCGGGACGCTTGATATAAAACCACCTTTGGTGAATCGGCCTATTTTCGATATTAGTTGCTTTCGGCAATTCGGGCTTTGATGATTCAGGGACAAATCGGGACACACCGCATTGTCAGAGTCTTCAAAGTAAACAAACACTAGATAGGGCTCTACCGGGGGTCATTTTTCAACGGGGGAATTGTAATATAGGATCTGCCGGGCACCTACCGGGTCCGGACATTGTCCACCAATTCATAATTTGTAATTACCATTACGTCAAATCCTTTCTCTGACCCCACCAACAGATAATAAAATCCATTTACAGCTGGCATAGGCCCAGCCGCCTCACACCCCATACCCCTACACCCTGCCGAGCGCCCGGTACCGGCATGTTCCGGTCAGCTGACCAGGGCCCCGGTAGAGCACTACTGGTAGACGTGCATTTTAGCGTCCAAAATTATGTACGTACAAGATAAGAATTGGAATAGAAAATTAAAATCTTGAAATTAAACAGAAGCGGGATGAGAAATGAAGTTATCGATGATTAAACCAGAAGTGGAATGAAGACAAAAAACACGCCGAAATCACTCCTGTTTCTAAATGTTAGCCGAAAATCGCGCATGATTGGTGGAAAATTTTGATTATAAAGTCGGAGTGGGATGTGAATGAAAAATTTGATGAAGAAGCGGGATGACTGATGATAAGGATGAAATTGATTTTGAAATGAGAAGTCGGAATATAGGTTATAAATTATATGATGGTACGTGGATAATTTGGAACGCCAATATACACGCTTACCCAAACATCTACGGCCGCATCTTTGCAAAGCCAATAGCCTACAAGCAGAAGAATACACGAAAAGAGTGAACCATCTGTGGCTCACCTTGTCGAGGCATTTCAGTTCCTCCGCAGGGTAGACAGTCTTATCACACTTGGCGCACTTCTTAGACATTTCTCACTTATGCAGAGTCGAAGCTAGTGGCACTCGCTTCTACAGGGACAGGCAATCCAATCCGAACAGATTATCAGAATAAATTTAATCGATGTCTCCAGAAATTAAGAGACAAAAACAATTATAACTCGATTTGTCACACAACCTCTTTCGTTACCCTTCAATCTCACTAGCAAATGAATGCGGTTTTTCGCACCTTGCAAGGTAAGCTTTTCATAAGCTGTCGTTATCATAATTCAGCTGAATACAATGATAGTTGTCAAAGGTTGGTAATGCGTTTCAGATCAGTTTTTGTAAATGATATATCAATTTTAGAACTTTGGAAAAGGTATTTGTAGGGTAGATATACAGCAATACTATTGTACGGCAAAACATATTTTATCAAATGCGATTTAGTCAATAATATTCCGGAAGTTACTAATCGCATACTATCTCTGCCTTCTTAGATCTCTGCGTTCGAAACGCAAGTTGGAAGCAATGTCCATCCATCGACGATCTTCTTGATAATCTTCTTTCACCACTAGTTCTCTCATTGATAGTTTCAAACTAAGAATAGGCCTATTCTAGTCAGATGTGGAAGAAATCAAGATTTTTTACAAATGAAAACTTGGTTTTTGTTCTTTTTATATTTTGCTTATTTTAAGATTTTCCGATTTCGGATGACGTTAAGAAAAAAACAAACTCAGTTGACATATACAAAATGATTGCTTTCAGTTGAATATATTAAATAATATTAAGTCAAATCCGGGATTTTAGGCCATTGAATGCTAATAAATAATTCTAAAAATAGAAATAAAAAAACAAAAAACAGTCTCTTGGTCGAGGAGCTTTTTCATAAAATCCAAAAAACCAACATTTTGCCAGCCCTGCTCGTTGCAGAGGCAAACTGTCAAAGATAGTAGAGCCGTAGACTAAGATATGACACTTCCCAGCAATACAGCAATACTATTGTACGGCAAAACATATTTTATCAAATGCGATTTAGTCAATAATATCACAGTATATATAATTACACAGTACGTCGACTCACATTGCTGCCTGTTAACCATTATTTGTTTCTAAAAATAGCT